>BMAV01020799.1:459309-471148 GCA_019973955.1 Trichonephila inaurata madagascariensis
TAAATTCAAGGAAGCCATAGAAATTCAAGGATATAATTTAATTGCATTGCTGCGGTTGATTGCTTGACGGACACACGGGATACAGAATGCGTCTCTTCTTTTTCACAAAAATGGGTACAATCATTCTTTAATTCTTGTATATGTTACCGTTAAAGTGTATAATTCAGTTATTTCAGAGAATAACTAGGTACTTCACATGAAATAACTAGACAAGTCAGTTAAAGTATACAACAGATGAAACATTTCATACGTTACCTAGTTATTCTAAGAAATAACAAATGATAGATAGTTTAAGTGAAAAATAAACAATTTCAGTTATTTTAAAAATTAATTGATCAATAATAAGGAAAAGCAGATATATAGCTTATTATGGCTCATTTTGCTAACAGAAGGCGGAAAAAAAGATGTTGTAGAAATAGTTATAATCAAATATTATCAAAAAAATATATTCTGGGAGGAAAAACTGTTGCTTCGTAAAAACATTGCGTATAAACCTTTTCAAACAATAATTTAGGAGAATATTATATAGTTTAAATTTTATGAAATACCTTTATTTTATTTTTCATTAGAGAAAGGATTGCTGTGATGACACTTTGAATTGTATTGCATATTATTTTTGAAATAAGTACACTTTTACTATTGCACATTTTTTTACACGAGCACTTTTTAAATCCTTGTCCAGTGCCGCAACTTTGAGCTGTTGCAACAGATCGAAGCATTGTGTAAATTTTCGGAACTTCTTCAATAAAAATTAAATTCTCACTCACATGCACTGAACTGAGATCTAGGAGAACAACTGTTTTATTCTGTCATCTCTTGCTCCAAATCGGAAAAATCCTTTCCTGCCGAATTTCATACTTTAGCGATCGAGTAATAGTTATTCTATTGAATATTAGCGGCCCCCCCTAATAAGTCAGGCTTTGAGTTCCAAGCCGGATCTTACAAAGGGTATTTGGCGTCAATCAGACTTTGCCCCCCGCCCCGCAATGCGGGGATGTACGTTACGCCACTGTAAATCATAAAATTTAATAATTTTATATACTTAAACTGACTTGCCTAGTTATTTCATGAAATAGAAGGTAGTTCTTTGAAATAACGGATTTCACACTTTAACTGTAACATATCTATTAAACATTCCCACCCCCTCAAAATGTTCATGCTTCATAGCTATTAAAAGTATTTAAATATCTTTTCAGGTATTTTCTTAAACACATTTGTGTTTAAAAATTATTTTTTATGTATATATACATATATAAAAAATTTCTAAACCTTAATTTAAATGTATAAAAGAAAAAAAACCTAGTTTTTAATTTAATTTTTAACTGAAAAGGTAAAAAATTATCCAAAGATCCCCCACCCAAGAATAATAATTATAATAAAAATCCTAGCCAAATACATTTACAGTTTTGAAATTCTTAAAGATATTAAAAACTATGAGTGATTCTTAAAATTTTTTAATCAAAATTAAAATATTGGGACGTTTAAAGTTTAAATCGGAGGGGAAAAAAAGGAATACAAAGTGGGTGAATTGAAAAGAGAGAGGAGACTTAACTATTAGAAAAATAAGATTCATTATAATTAACATATTCATATTATGTTCGTAATTATTAACAACATGGGGGTTATTGGTGACGGATTTTGTAATTTTGAATTTCGGCCAAGTGACGAGGATGACACCCGAGCTGGCACTCCCCTCTCCTAAATACCACACTGCACCACACCAATAGAACACTGAGCCTCGAAAACCCACGGCTTTTTATTACGAGGTTCTCTCTGTTAAAATTTAACATTACCCTTTCATCATAATAAAGATAAAAAAAGAAAATAATTAGTTGTAATTGCAAAAAAATTAAGTTGCTATGAAAATTATTAAGAGTGTAAGAGCCTCGAAAGATTTAACGCGCATCGACCTCCTCTACACAACGGGTCTTAAGTGGGTACCAAGACTCGTTATTGGTGGTAGAGAAACGGCATAAAACACTTTTTTAAACCCAAAAGATTTTTTTTCCTTCTTAATATAACTTTGGACGGTTTTCTGACCCATGCTTCTTGAAATACAAATCCACAATTATTGCTTTAAAAATAAAAGCAATAAGAATTTTAGTAAAGGCAGATGGAAAATATATATATTTAAACCAAATTTATTCGTATGGTTCACATTAAAAAAAAAATATGAACTCAAGATTAAATTCAACGGCGTATCAGTTTCCAAAAATGTTTGTCCCATGCGAAACATTTTTTCTTTTTATTTTGAACCGGAAAACGATTTTAGCTCAACGTAGTAAATGACTTTTGTTTAAATAGTAAAATTCTAAAAAAGATTTGAAACCCCCCTCTACAATCGACTATTGATAACGAAATATAAGTCACCAGAAGAGATAATAGACACGAAAGGGCAATTTTGTCAGCGAAAATTGAGCATCATTATATATATATATATGGATATTCCTAAATTTAAAAATCTATGAAACAGAAATTATAACAGAATATTCCATCAAAAGCACATAACTCTTGTCCCCCCCCCCTTAAAAAAATGAAAGCTTGAAAAATTGAATTAAATTCTGTCTCTCTCTCATATACATTAATATTTAAAGAGATATTTCGACTTTCCTAATTCTTGTTGAAACCTGTCAATTTTCACAATTGCCCAATTTTTATTAATTTTTTTTGTTTTTTAAGGGTTTCATGTACAATGATGAAATAAAATTCGTATGAAAATCACAACTTCGCCTTCCGTCAAAAACCAGGACTTAACTATTACTAAAATTCAAATATATCAATTTCCAACAAAAAATAAAAATTTATAAAAGTATTATTTGAGGAGAGAAAAAAATCTTGGATATCTTATCAAGCGCATTTCTGTATATCTTGCTGTTTTTATATCATATACAGATATCTCTAATAATTTATAATGGAAAATAGCAAGTCTTGAAACCTTTCTTAACTTTTAAAAAACCCACATATGTGAAAAGAGTGGCTTTAAGCTCTTGTTTAATCATCTATGAAAAATCACAAGATACCATATAATCCCATTGAATCATATCTCGCGCAATGTACCTTGAATATAACAAATACGTTTTTCACGTGGAAAAACGTTCTCATAGGCACCATAAAAAAACAGGACAACTTTTCTTTTCTTTTAAGAAATGATTCTTCCTTAACATTCATGAGATATTTTTTAAAAAATAGGTAAGTAGTAGAAATCAAAAACTAAATTTAACGTCGCGCGTAGATAATACAAACATCTTGCGTTGTTTTAACGGTTTGAGGGTGGATAACGCGATACAAGGAAGTGTTGACTTGTGTAGCAGTTTCTTGGAAATATTTGTTTTAAAAACGGTTCTCGCGGGGACCATCTCCAACTTTACAACACTAAAGGTTCGTTTCGCATTTGTAGTAAGATGGAGCAATAAAAATAGTAGAACATTTAATAATCGAGGGTGGTAACATTCTATTATTAATTAGCAATTTAATCTTTTTTTAAAAAAAAATTATTAAAAAAAAAAAAAAAAAACACTGCAATGCATTTTACCGCGAATTTGTATAGTTAAAAATTAACTAAAAAAAAAGGGTTTTTGATTATATCAGAAAAGTAACAGACAGTAATAATGCAATATGTATTTATTTATAAAAATTATTGAAAAGTAATAAAAGAAATAATTTATGATAGGGTTTAAACACATAGAAAATTATTCAGAATTGTTAATTAGTCACTCGAAAGGAATTTTATTTGGCGGGGAGGGGTTTGAAAGTTTCATTAACGCCGCACAATAACGCAATACAAGGGCTATAGGTGACGGACCTCGTAATTTTGAACTTCGGTCATGTCACGAGACTCCTGAGCCCCTTCTCCTAACTACCCCAACGGGATGATATTCTGCATCGACATTTTTTTTTTTATCTTGCATAGGTCCTATCTACATGGCGGGTCTTCTATGGCACTAGGACTCGAACCCGCGAACTGGTCACGAATTTGTGATCATAACCACTAAGCTACCACGGCTTCTTGGGAAAAGTGGAGGATAGGGGTAGTTTTATTACGTTTCTGAATTACACAAATGAGTATTGAGTACAAAATACAAAAATTTTGAGTTACAGACAGGGACGCCTTAAGAATTTTTGAGACCCTGGGCCCAGAGACATCTTCTGACTTTTTGTGGTTCTGGGCCTCTATGTAAAAGTAGGCCCTACCTGTGAACCTTAAAAGTTGACTATATATAGCATACATTGTAAAATACTCGCAAAAAAGGTTGTCTGAAACAAATGTGCATGACTCACAAAACCTAGGCATTTCGATTAAATGAGTAATGATTTGGAGGTAGGCATATGCCTAGCCATGGACAGTGGTCATCACCTAATAACGCAACCGTGTCACTGTTGCCAGTTGGCATATACAATGAAATTCCCAGTTTTTCAGAGAACATGTCCGGAAATAACATCCGACCATTAAAATTACTCAAATCATGATCTTCTTGAGGCTGAGTCGGGAACTAAACGAGATCATCACTAAGGCCCAAGCCTTAAGACGTCCCTGTTTATAGAGATAACTTCAGCTCCTATAAAACGACTTATTTTTTAAAAATTGTACATATTTTTGTTACGTTCTTTTCCAATTACTGTTAACTTTCAAATACATTAATAACAAGTTGTGATCTAAACTATACTTGCCGAGTACTTTTCAAAGAAATGAAATTTTTTGTTCGCTGCAATAATAATAAAATCAGCAATCATTATTTGTCTATACTTTTCACGTCTTTTTTTTTCAGAATAAGTTCAGCGCATCTCGCTTTCAGTTTTTAAAAGATTATGCAACCTGTAATTTTTTTTTTTGTCAAATTAACGATTTACTCGTGGTATTTGATTTTCAAGGCTTATTGCATTTATTTCGTCTTTTTTACGTGGCTTAATAAAAATTTACAATTAAACTTGAATAAGCGAATTACCACAGATTTGAATAAAATTGTGCAATTCATCACAATAAAGTTTAAATGACTAAACTAGCTCAGAATTTTTTTTAAACGTAATAAAATTCTTTCTGAGCGCGATTTGTTTTACAATCCACCTCGATTATTGAGTAAAAATTGGGGGGGGGGGGGAAACTAAATATTTTAAAAATTAATATAATGATACTAATTGTCAATTCTTTTTGACATTTTTAATTTTGATCTTTGATTTTCAATTAGAATGAAATAGAAAGGAATCCAAATATATACATATTAGGGTAGGTGATTAACAATCGTAAAATTGCTAAAAGATTTATTTGATCTTTAGGAAAAAGACACAGTTGATGAAAATGCTCATATTTTTGAGACAAAGAGTACTGCAATCTGTACTTTATATTCAATAAGCCATGTAATACTACATTTAAAAATTAATGAAAAGTCCAAACATAACAACACGGAATGTTGAGCCTTTTTTTTTAAAGAGTTACAGAGAAGAATATATTCGTCCTTCAAGCAATTATTTTTAAAACCCAACTTTTAATTGAATACGTAAAAATAAAAGATGGAAAAGATCTTTCACCCAAAGTTTTATATTTTAAATCATATATTTTTTTTAAAAAAATCTCTTAACATTGAAAGTAAGAAAAAATAGAGAGCTTTAATTTATGCTTTTTCTTGCCTTTTGTAACAAAACTTATAGTTTCCGTGAAGTATTAACTCATATTAGAATATTAGTTGTGCAATAATAACTGTTGCCTATTTCTAATTTTAAAACAAAATAAAATATTATCCGAAGAAAATGATAGAGGGTAAAATAAAGGAAATAATTTCAAAAGAGCTTTATGACACAATCAAAATTAAATGAGTTAACATAAAAATAAAGTTTTGAAACTAAATTTTTGACAGGCGGGAGGAATGAAACCATATTTTTTTTTTTGAAGAACTTATTTCAAATTTAAAGAGCACCTGCCATGATGAAAACCTTTTAGGAAAATATCCTTCGTTTCATTCCTATTCAGAGGCTGAAGCAAGAAGCCTTATTGGGGTATCACACTAGACCTTAAAATACCTTACAAAGATTATGTTTTACTTTTCGTTCGTAGAGCGAATTATTAAACTATATGTATTTTTTAACAACTTTATTTTGCTTATTTTAAACAGCACTTTTTGTATTTAAATTAAAAAGCATTTCAATAACTCGCTTTCATCAATCAGATCACAGATGCTTAAATTTTATATTGTGTTTTTTATTTCAATACAAAAATTAATATTTGTATACATATAGTTAACCAGAGTTTGCAGAAATAATACATTAATCCTTGAGGAAATTGTTTCTTGAATATTTTTTTGACGGAAGTAAGGTTTGTGAAAGGTATATTTTCCCTGAAAAATCTACTAAAAGTGGAAGTTTTAAGGTTGAAATAAATACAATTGAATTATAACTGACGAGAAGAGATAGTCCCGTATCTCTCATATATTCCAAAAAAAAAAAAAATTACTCTCTTTCATCTTCAAATATTGGTTTGAAAAAAATATTGCCTGTCTTTTGATCGGATGTTGCGAAGGGGACTCAGTTCTTCAATGCATTATGAAACTGAATTCTTTAAATAGCAGAGTAATTTCAAAATCTGAGTGTTGCCAAAAACATTTTGAAAAAGGAGGAATTCATTGATTTTTCTACTTTTGATCAGGAATCAATGTACAGTTAAAATAAATTACATTGATTATCATTTAAAAAAAATACCCTTTTTTAACTTAATTTTTTTTAAATATCCATTAAATGAAATCGACTGAAATTGAATACTAAATGAACAAGAGATTATGACCAAAGAATAAAACTGAGAATTTTATCAGAACCACGAGGACAAGATGAGCGCGGATGCAGAAAGAACCCAGACATAAAATTTCCAGAATTTAAAAATAAATATAAATGATCAGATAATCGATATGAAAGACCAGAAGTACATAAGATTATTATGAAAGAATGAAATCGCAAAGAATCGTATCAGAGCCACGAGGACAAGATGAGTAAAGACTGAAGCATTCATTAAATGCTTTTAAACATGCTCATAAACACAAATGCAAGATCAAGACAAATAAGAACACGAAATCTAATAATGATAATAAAAAGATTGGAGGGAAAAATACTCGAATCCGAGAAAGACTTTTTCCTCACAAAGAGTCCAAGTTCCTGTTATAATTAAACAGAAAAAATTCTTTAGAACAAAATAAATTTCAAAAATGAAGCCCTCCATTGTAAAACTGAGCGAAAATCAAAAATTCACAAATCTTTAAAAAAAAAAATATTTTATAATGAATCAGAAATGTAATAAAATAATTTTAAGAAAAAAAAAACCCTTGTTTTTTAAACCAAAATTTTACATGATATGGAGTGATTTGGCAACAATAAAGAAAAAGATATAGACCAATATTTTGGTAAAAAAATCAAACATAGATATCAGTTAATAATGTACAAGGAAGTAAAAAAAAAAAAGCAATATCGTAACTCAAGTACAACTAACGGACATTCCTGCAACATATGGTACAAAGCCAAGGCCAACTATTGCGCAATAAACATTTTTAAAAAGACCAATGTGAATATGGTCAAGAATATCAATTCATAAAAAAATTTAGATTAATATTAACACTTCAACAAAAATGAATTTTAAATGAACATTATTATCATTGATTAATTCTTAATTTATTACGTACTGCATATGCAAATTAGCTACGGGGCTTACAATAGTACGGACAGGGTTGCAGTCCCCAATTACGTCCGTAAATAAAATAGCATGAATGAATTTATATAAAAAAAAAATACAATCTATAGTTTATCAAGTACAATTAAAATAATAGTAATCATGAAATAAATTTTAAACTAAAATTATATATATTGCAAAATCATAAAACTAACATAAATTTATCGCGATTCAGTTTCGTAATAAAAAATATTTCAGTAACTGTTTTAAAATTTGTAAATTTTATTCGTACTTACTCCGTTTACTAATGCACATATTGTGTCGCATTACAACCGTTGACTTCACCACAATGGCTGACGCTAATAGCTGTAAATCAGTCAGCCATTTTTGTTTTACAGCATCTCAATGACCAATTACTTACTTATATTTCTTGAAAATGGGAATATTTAATAACAAAAGGTATGAGAAAATGACTTTGATCTGAATTTAATAAAAAAAAAACATGCATCTATGAGAATTATTAAATACTTTGATCTAAAATTATTCATTTACGTCAACCGATGACTTCAAAATAAGTTGTAACTTATTTAGTAAAATTTTGCTTGTAAACTAAATCCCAAGCCCACCCTACAATAAAAAAATTACCAAGGTGATAATTTTGATAAACCTGTTGTCATTTTGTTTGATACTCGACCTTTTTGTTTCTCCTTCAATCTTTGTGTCTTTGTTAGGATCCCCAACCATGGGTGGGGAAACCTCACTCTGTAAAGCCATGCCCAAGATGCTTATGTAGTGGATTATAGGAAACTAATAATTATGGCTAAGTAAAATTTAAAATTATTCCACATATATCCAAAATATTGCGTTTCACAATTTCACAAGCTACAATACATTGCGTCTTTCATCTTCAATGGCGGTCTGTAGAATACGCCTGTGACGTCACCTTCCCTGAACTGGTGTTTCGTATTGCATTTTGATTGGTTCAAAATTAGCACATGTTACATAAAAATTAAAATAAACAAAAAATAATAACAAAAAAATATGTAAAAAATTTATTTTTATTTTAAAAAAATTGTAAATTATTTTAAGTTTAATAAATTTGGGGAATAAATTTTCCTTTTATTAATATCTGCCCTCCTCAGCAAATATGGCGGCTAACTTCATTCTTCGGTATCCTAGCGTAGTGTAAAGCTGTGGGTTATTTATCTCTTCTCAAGATTACCAATTTTCAGGTGAAATTGAAGTTTTAAAAAATTTCTTACGTCGTTATATATAAAAGTCGTAGTTAAATGAAAATCTTTTGAAAAAAATTGTGAATTTTGTGTTTTTTTTTTTCAAAATATATTAATGTAAATGATCGTACTGTGTTCTGAAACGTTATAGTATCAACAAAAAATAGAATGGATTAATCTGGAGAATTGTATATTTTTAATTAAGCTCTGAAATATTTCAAACATGAAAAAATGATTGATTCAATAATTAGTACTGAAACTTATTGTGAACAACCAGTAACTGGATTATAAACATGGAGTGACATGTTAACAAATTATGAAGAAAAACATTATAAATATAATAAAACATTAAAGTTTGGGTTATATACGATTCAGATTGATTTCAAAATGAGCATTGTTTATTTGTTTTGTATGAGATATTTTTGAAATAAATAGCAGTTAAATAAGCGCATTAAACGTGGCATATTTAATAATGGATGCCTCCAAAATTGAGAACAGATGGATGCAAATTATTTCCAAATTTAAGTAAATTATGATTTGTGTGTGTGTGATAAGATTAATTAACTGCAACAAATTGTTATAAATTGTTCATGAAATCGTGTGTTAATGTTTTATTATTAAGTACTGCACGATTCAAAAACTGGCCATTTCTTCCTCTTATAGCCGGTCATTTGCACCAAAAAAGTAATGCATTCTTTTAATCATAAGTAGCATTTTGAATTAATTTATGAGTAACAGTTTTTTTTTGTGAAACAGTTCAGTCAGCTTTACTCCATCTATTAAAAAAATCAAATATGTATTACAAAAATCTTAGTCTCTTGTATTAGTATTATATTCTTGAGTTTTCTGAACTGAATTGGTCTTTTAAAGGAAATATAAATTGTGTGTTACTGTATAAGATGTTTTTTAAATTCTTCACTTGCAAACATAAGTATTGTAGAATTCTTCACCTTGACTGCATCAACAGATAGTCTCTCCCTTAACTATATGGCAAAAAGAGATTACATTTGATGTTGATGAAGTGAAAGTAAGGAATAAATATACCAAATCATTAAACAAAAAATGGCAGAATCTGCTAAAAACAGAGCTACCAGACCATTTTCCAAATGCCAAACTTCTTGATAAACATTAGATTTTTTAACGAAATATGTATTCTGAATTTAAAAAAAAAACTTTTTATTTGCATTTATTTGTTATTCATTTTCAGAATAATATTGTCCAGCTGGAAACTGTTATGGAAACTTTATTAAGTTGCAATTCTATTTATGCATAGTATTAAAAAATTAAATTTTAATTTGGGGAACACTTTCTGATAGAAAAAAATTCTCTAACATTGATATTGTATTCTGATTTGGGATATTTCTTAGTATTAAAGATACTTTATAACACCTCAAATTTATATCAATTCATAACTTTTTTTCCTGCCGGAAATGTGTTCTGAACTTGGTTCATGTTTTTAAAAGTAAAGACAACCTTAAGTCACATTCAAATGTTCCATATAGTTAAAACATAAATGGACATTTTTTTTTGCAATTTTATATTCAGATACAAATACATTTTTATTATTGAGAACATTTATAACCTCATGCATCACAAAGTATCACACAGGGGCTTACATAGAAGTAAGCGTGAAGCACACATCACAAAGAAAAGGATTACAACACAAACATCCATGTCTTACCTGGGATTCGAACCCAGACTCTACGGCACCGCAGTCAGCATCACTAACCACTATACCGGATGGGCGGCAACATAAATACATTGGGCATTAAAAGTTTTTCTATACTTACAATTTAAAAAAAAATGTAATGTGTTTTTGACTAATAAAAATTAATTTCTGAATTGCAATTTTTTAAATGACTCTTGAAATCTGCTACTTGTTCTTATTTGAATAACAATAAATTTTTTTAAAACGTGGTATAACTGTTGTTTTTAAAAGAGATTTAATGATAATAATAAAAAAAAATACTAAAAAATTATGCAATAAAATTCTTTGTACACTTAAAAAAATTTCAACATAGCTTTAAATATTGTTTCTTTTTTAATTTAGTAAGTAGGATATCTTTTAAGTCAAGTTAACGGGCTTGTGGCCGGTGAGTCACGAGTTCGTGCCTAGTACCGCTGAAGACCCGCTGTGTAGGGGAGTGCTGCACGTTAAATCTGTTGAGAGTTAAAATGTCCTTCCTGTTGGTGTGGTGGTTAGGAGAGGGGGTGCCAGTTCAGGTGTCGTTCTCGTCACTTGATCATGGTTCAGAATTACGAGGTTTGTCGCCAAAAGCCCTTGAGTAGCTGAACAGTGCAATATAAATATTCTCACTCATTCAAGATATGTTTCCACAGCAACTTTTAAACGCCTTGGTATGGATTTTGTCAGTTTTTTTTATAATTTCTGCATCCATATTCCTCCATTCTTCTGTGATTGTTTTTACTTCACTGTTTCCTTTTTTTAAAATTCAAATTCATACCAAATATGTTCTATTGAGCTTAAAGCAGGTGATTCAGGAGGTGTTTTCAGAATTTGGGGACAGTTATAGTGACACCAGTAGCATACATTGAGAATAGTGTGCTTGGCATCATTATCTCGTTAAAAAATGAAGTTGCCTCCAACATCCAAATTCTGGACGGATAATTTCAAATTGTTCATTCTTTAAAATATTTAAATGGAGCTCATGTGATTCATAATACCATCAAAATATACCAAATTACCTAACACTGAAGTTGACATGCATCCCTGCATATCTTATTCCAACTAATTTCTTGGGTTTAAGCTCCCCATTTTTCCTTCAAACTATTATACGCACCTTCAGAACTGAAACTTAATCCTAAAAATCATGCTGGAACAGTGCAGCATGAAGGTGGTAGTGGTCTTGTATGGGGGTGTAAATCACACACACAGCTTCAGGATTAGATTATTGGGTATTTTTTGATGGTATGGTAATGAGTTAAATATTGTACCAATTGTGAC
>BMAV01020799.1:481148-497542 GCA_019973955.1 Trichonephila inaurata madagascariensis
CCCCGAAAGTTCACCATTCTTGTATCATGCTCCTTTTGATTTTGTTGATTTTCGGGAACAAAACACAGTATAAAATTAATTATTGAATAAATAATTAGCATTAATTAATAAAATTAATAAATTAATCATTAAAAACAAATAAATTTTATATACTATATATACTCAAAATTATAATCAATCGCGAAAAAAAATCAAGGGCTTTGGGAGGGGTTCCGGATTCCAGGACCCCTTCCTTGTGTGCGCCACTGACTTATATTATAATTGTAAGATGTTACTTTTTGTAGAATACATGCTGAATTGGAGTCATCTGCCAAACGGTTTCAAAGCAATTAATTATTTTTGCTGTGGTTCACTTTTTTTG
Source organism: Trichonephila inaurata madagascariensis (assembly GCA_019973955.1). Classification (NCBI taxonomy): domain Eukaryota; kingdom Metazoa; phylum Arthropoda; class Arachnida; order Araneae; family Nephilidae; genus Trichonephila; species Trichonephila inaurata. Next base: position 481,510 of record BMAV01020799.1, read on the forward strand.
ACAAGAGGGTTTGTGATTTGTTTCAAAATGCCATTATACAGACAATGTTCTGCATACCACTATTCCATAACATAAATTTTACACCGCTTTGTCGCTTCTGCTAATAATGTCATTTTTCTTGGTCCACCAAATTTAAAATTCTCTGTTACACTTACTATCTTGCACTTTTTGTTCTTTTTCTGAACTAGCCATGTTAAATAACAATTAAAAATTGTAAATATAACACCGATAAACTTTAAAATACAGTTGTGTCAATGAAATTGACTATGCTATGCTTAGACAGACTTTACATCATAAGTAATTGTAGTCTACAGCGTAACTAAGGTAAGACTATAACAAACGAGTGTGCTCCCCGCCGCCCCATGACCAATCACTCGCGTTTTTTTCGTAATACTTTAAAGTGAACTTTGAAAGTTTGAAATAAAATGCAAACCATTTTGATCACTGGCGTGCCATCAATGGCACTCATGCCACTGGTTCACCATCCTTGGTATAGAACAGCGGTCACAAAACTTTCTGACCTCGCGCACCAGTAAATTCATAATTTAAATCCCACGGACCACTAATAAAATTTTAAGTGTTAAATATATTTGTAAAAAAAAAAAATTGTGATCTAAGAACACAATCAGTGCATCTTAAAACATAACTTAACGTGATGAGTATGTATATTTCACATTTTTCTGGGGATCAACGAAATTTTCTCGCCGACTACTAGTGGTCCACGGACCACCACTTTGGCGACCTCTGGCATAGAATATACATTATTGTATATACTGGTATCAACTTGCTTATTAATACCTTTTTCATCGCTTATCGCTCTACTATCATCTACTTTTAGACATCCTTATTCTTTGTTAGTTAATGTCATTGAATTGGTTCAACAAAGGTTTTCTTCGAGCTTTACAAAATCATTAATAACATCATTGTAACCAATATCTATTATAATATTGTTTTGAGTGCCTAGCAACATCAAATTATTAAGCTTTTCATTTTCCTTAGGAGGGGCAAAATGCTTCTCTCATGACTCGCTAGGGGGTGGTACGTTTGTTGTAATTTTAATTTTTTCTCTTTTTCGCACTCCAATTTTTTTGCGCCCTAAGCATATGCCTAGCATCATACCTAAGCTTAAAAGTGACCTTGGGCTGCAGACTGGTACAGGTCCATCGATCAAATGTTACTGGGCCACCCAAGGAATGTGAAATAATTGCATTTTGTTTACTGTGTTGTATTTCTCTCAAATTCTGTGTGACTTTCATCTTTATTCCTTTTTTGGTGTAACTGTATTTTACCTTGAAAGCATGTTTAAATACAATTAATTAAAATTAGATCAAAATCTTAAAATCTAAACAATCAACATCCCCCTCCATCCTCAGCAGACTGGTCCACAGTAAAATTATCAAATATTGATTGGTCAGTGGTGATGAAAAGGTCAAGGAGCAGTGATATAGAGGGCTATTTTTAACAGAACTTCACTTAAAAATCTCCTTATGATGTAGTGCTCAATTTAAAAAAGTATGTTACTAACTGAAGTATATCATCATTTGATTATTATTCTTTATTAACTCCCTTTTTAGCCCCAGTAAAATGCGATTTTGATAAACAAATCTATTTGTATAATTTTTTTAAAGTACATTATGTTTTTATAAGACATTGGTTATATAATCTGATGTAATTTATCACTGTTGTGTTATTGAAGTAATCATCGCATCCAGTTCTTGGCTATAGTCAAATGAGATTAAAGTTTCAATGCCATTAAGACTCACCATTTACCAATCTTGATGCATGCTAAATCTGTCAAGGCTTGAAGCCATCCTGCTGGTATGGCGTGAAAGTGTGAAGAGTAGGGTGCCAGCTTAGGTGTTGTCATTTGAATATGGTTTTTTAAATTACTAGGTACACATTACCTGCAGCTCTCATGTTGCTTCTGAGTGCAACATCAGGGAACAATTAACCAATAGAATATCTTGTCCTCATACATATACAGTGGTTGAACAATGAACTGCATAATTAGTGAAAATGTAAAGGCATGCAAACGTGTTGTAATAATTTCATCTTTGCAAAAATTTATAAGATTACATTACATATGTTTAATAACTCTGAATAGATTCTAAAAGTGAAAAATGTAGTACTTTAATTGAAACTTGGATCGAAGATTGACATATAAATGTATTAGTAATTGATAAATTTTACATAACTAATGATGTTACATACTGTGTGATTTAATGTAAAAAGGATCACAGTTCAATGTTTTGTAGACCTGTGAGCTGTAGTAACAATCTTGCAGTGGTCTGATTGGGAAGAAATGAATTTCTTAAAGTAACTATGGCAAAATATATAAAGCTTCGTAATGCTGGCCTGCAGTTTAATGTTGACAAATGACTTTCTTGCAGTAATTGAAAGTTTAGAGAGTGGGATGCCAGCCAACTTTTTCGAAACTGTTGACTAACACTTTCCTTTTTTTGTTTGTTTTACATATTGAAAATCCTTCTTTAGGTAAAGCAACTGCTGCATTTTTTCTGTGTTTGGAGTGTTATCCAATGTAAATATGTTACATTGATTCTTAACATGTTGATTATTGTTTTGATTCTCTTTTGCACAACTATCAGTTAAGAATGGATAATTAGTTCATATAGAGGCTTAAAATAAGAAGGGAGTTTTTCATCGTCCTACTTAGAAGATTACTCCTTCTGCCCACTACTCAAACCATCTCTAAAAGATTTTTTTCTGGTAATCAATCATTCATTCATATTTTTTCAGAGCAGCAGCTAAAATATATATGTAAAAATATTTTACGTACTCTTTTACACACTCGCAAATAATTTTTTATATAATTTCAGTTCTGAACCAGAGCTTTAGAACAAGGTGAATTAATTTGAATTCTGCTTCTTCTTTGCCTTGTTTATCAGGAAGGGTTTGTTTAAATATTCAATATAGATGGCTTATACGTTTTCTTGTTTTTTATTTATGCTAACTGGATAATATCCAATATTTTTCAACTACTGTACGATGTAATATGACATGCAATGTTTCCATACCTTTTTTTTCTTTAAAAAGAATAAATTTTATGTAAAAATAATGCCTTAAAATTGAGAAAAATTGCAATTTGTTTTTGTTTGCCTCTAATTTGATCAGCATATCAAATATATAATATGATTAAAGTTTTTTTTTTTATTAGAATGAAATCTTGATACAAAGGTAGTTTTTTCTTATTGTAATATTTTCTTTATGTTAGTAATTTTATGAAAACCCCGACTGGGTAGGTTGATTCAACCTTTCATCTTTTCAAGGGTCAATAAAATGAGTTTCAAGCTTGCTTGAGAACTAAACACTGGGAGTTTCATGTTAGACTGACCACCTGACTGGAACATCTGCTCATACACCTCTGTGCCTAAGGTCATGAAAGCTGAGATGGGCACATTAGGTTTTGGCCCTCATGGGCTGCTATGCCACTAAGTTTAGTTTAGTAACTTTATGATTGATTTTAAGTATTCCTATTTTTAACAAGTACAGGGATTTCTTTAATATTTTGAAAGCTGGAGACAAGTTGCTAGATTTGTATGCTTATTTTATTCATCAGTAATTAAAAAGATAAAATATTTTTGTTGCAGAAAATTTCATTGTTCCTTCTTTTTCCTGTTTAAAATTAAAAACATTGCTTTTGTGAACAATACTCATCATTTAGAAAATTTCAGTTTGTTACACTGTACTTGAATTTATACTTCATATAAAGTAATAAAATATATTGGTACTTTTCCGTTAGCCGGGCACAAGCAAAAAATCACCAAATAATGTAAAATTCCGCCAAATTTCTTACAACCGTAAGGGGAATGTTCATTTGGGGCCATGTGCCTATTTTCTGAGTTAATTCAAGACAAAGCATGTTTTCTTTTATTTCTTCCATCTTAATTTATGTTTTAAAAATTCATGAAAATTTGGGATTTAGCCAGAACTGAAGAAGATGCAGTCTTTTATTTTTTTCAAGGTATATAAGCAAAAAATGCAACATGCGATCAGAATCATGAAATGAAGCTGTCTTTTTGTGATGGAGTACATTGGCGGTGCAATCTTATTAATATTTAAAATTGATAACTATATATATACTATTAATTAAAATTTGTTTATAGTTGAAAGTTTTTGACTTTTATTCCGTTGACTGTGTTGTCATTTGCTTTGCTTGGCAACTTGGCTCGCATTGGGTTCATAATTGACAACATTTGCGCTCAGCTAACAGAAAAGTACTGATATATCTATTATAAGTTAAGTATATTTAATTTGAAGTAGATAATATGTTCATTTGTCAGGCATGAATGTGGAATTGAACTCTAAATGTTAGACTGGTTTTATTTTAAGTTATTTTAAAATAGTTTCCTTTTTTTATTATCATAAATTTGTGCATGGCACGACTTGAGAGTTCCATCATTGAAGCATGAAATTCTTAGTAAAATAATTTGTCTTAGATCTTGTAGTTGAAATTTTACGTGAAATTTAATTTTCATGGCTAATTAAACATTATAAAAAAACATTGGATGGATTTGGACTGCACTATTTATTTCAGAATAATTGTTGAAAAATTGTTGCTCAGTATAATTGACTTATTTAAGTAACAGAAAGAGTTAGATAATTGTAAAGAATATCCTTTGAATAGTTCATGCAAAAGTTTTCCCCTTTCAATATGTTTTTGATTCTTAAAGTTAAAGACTAGTTTTTTTTATTTATTTGAAGTATGATGGTAAATAGATCTGATTATTTTTCTGAAAGGGAATGTTCTATCCATACTTTTTTGGATAAGGAAGATTTCTCCTTTTCTGCATGAAAGATGTACTTAGTGAATTTTTAATTGAAGAAAATGTAAAAATTGATTTAATTGAAGAAATCAAAGAAAATTTAGCAGAATTTCAAAGCTTCCTAATAATTTAATGGTGTATTTTAAAATAAAAATTAACTTCATTTGACATGTCTAATATAGTATTAATAAAATATGTGTATAATATCATATATAAGTACAATGTTTATATTGGAACTAATTTTTTTTACTGTCGTATACATAATATTTTTCATTAAAACTATTAATATCATACTAGGGCATTTCGAAAAGTAAAGATACACCGTACGCCAGAGGGAAAGAAAAGTTTTGGTGAGCAAGTTGGCAACACAGGTGTTAACCTTGAACTGTTAGCTTTCTCCTCACGGTTGTTCGGCATTTCAACGTTGATTCTGGTTGGAGTAGGTCATGTTTAAAATGGCTGCGCCGATTCAGAATCCTGCCGAATGCGAAGTGCGTTCCGTCATAAGTTTTCTTCATGTGAAAGGTCAGCAACCAGTGGATATTCACAAAAAAATTGTTTCTGTCAATGGGAACAGTATGAATTGTCAAAATGTAACGAAATGGTGTCGTCATTTCTCTGAAGGTAGGACCGATGTTCATGACGAACAAAGAACAGGTCGGCCATCTGTGATCTCTGATGCCCTTCTTCAGAGAACATAGGAAGCAATTCGTGCGAATAGACTTCTCAAATTGAAAGAATTGCATCAGATCATACCGGAAGTGTTAATGACAACTCTTTATGAAGTTGTGACTGTCAAGTTAGGGTACAGGACTAGGCGCACTGGGTTCCAAAAATGTTAACGGAAGAACACAAAAAAAAAGGATGGGCTTTGCACTCGACTTCTTCACACGCTATGCAGAAGCAGGTGATAAATTCCTTGATCACATTGTGACAGATGACGAGACGTGGGTTTATCACCATACACCTGAATCCAAGCAACAATCAATGTAATAGCGCCATTCGAATTCACCAAAAGCCAAGAAATGCAAAACTTTGATTTCAGCCAAAAAAATCATGGCTTCTGTTTTTTGGGACAGAGAGGCATTCTTCTGTTGGAATTTATGCCTCCCGGAATGACAATTAATGCTGCTGCATATTGCCAGACTTTGAAACGTCTTAGAAGGGCAATTCAAAACAAACGCCGGGGAATGCTGACAAATGAAGTCTGCTTGCTTCATGACAATGCTCGTAACCAAAGCACTACTCAAACAACTCAAATGGGAAGTATTGGATCATCCGCCATACAGCCCGGAACTTGCGCCCAGGGACTTCAATTTATTCCGTTACCTGAAGTCACATCTTGGGGGAAAATCATTCCACGTTGATGATGAGATCAAAGATGAAGTTGAAATGTAGTTCCGACAACAGGCGGCAACCTTCTATGACTGTGGGATATACAAAAGCTTGTGCACTGACTTAACAAATGTTTGGATAATGGGGGGGGGGGGGCGGGTTTATGGCGAAAAATAATAAATAATCCAGTTAATAAGATGTAACTGACGTTTTCTAAATAAATGTTTTTTTTTAAGGAATGTGAGCCATTGTATCTTTACTTTTTGAAATGCCTTCATATTTAAAATATTGCTTATAAAATCTTATAAATTAGTTGTATGTTAACTACTTTGATTCATTTTTAAACCCATTAAAATTTTTTTTATATCATTTGTATATCTTTAGGATGAGGATGATGAAGATGACGAGGAAGATGATGATGAGGATGACAAGAGAAAAAGAAAGAAAAAGAAACCTAGATATGGCGATTTCATTTTAGATGAAGCCGAAGTTGATGATGAAGTTGAGGAAGAAGAAGAATGGGAGGAGGGTGCTGAGGATATCATAGATCGCAGTCGTCCTACTGAGGAGAACACTTCACGAGATATAGATAGTCATCGACGTCTTCAAATGATGTGGACGTAAGTGTTATGTTTATACTTTATTAAAAAAAGCTTGCAATGTTTAGGATTCATTTTTTTTTAAAAAAGTTGATCAACATTTTTTTTGTGTTCTAAAATGTTTTAAAATGAAGATTTTTGGGGAGAAAACCAGTAATTTATAAATATTATTGCAATCACTTGGTTATTTAATTTTAAGATCATTATGAAGTTTTAATACTAATTGATATTTTGTTTGTTTTAGATCTAAAAAGGAAGATGAAATCGAAGATTACTACAGAAAAAAGTATGCAGAATCGTCTGCAGCTGAGAAAGGCTATGGTGATGGAGGTGATCATGAGTTACCTGACGAAATTGCTCAGCAAACTCTACTACCCAGTGTAAAGTAAGAAAGAAAAATGTTTTTTCACCATTTTTTTTATACTTCAACTATTTCTTGTGTTTTAAAATTTTTTTCTAATACTGAAAAATTACCGATGCATAAATTTCATTTAAATAATCACATGTTTTAATCATTTAAAATATTTGAAAATAAGTTTTAATTATAAAAATACAAGTAAAGTAGTGAACCAAAATTGGGATCGGAACACACAGATTAATATATACATATACTAAAATCTTAAACTGGAAAAGGAAGTAAAAAAAACATTAACTAAAATTAAAAAACCTGTCTATAAAATGAATAATTCAAGTTAATTTACCTTAAAAAGATATTAAAACATAACATAAATTGAAGCCAAAAGGCATTTGAAGCAGATAAAATAACTGTAGCTTTGATCAAACTATTGTTAGCTGCAGGAAGGGTAATCTGAAAAAGAATTTACAATAGTAATTTTATCCAAGTTGATAACTATCCCAAACAGATAAAACAAACAAACAAACAAAAATTTAGTTTAGGATTGCTGAAAAAGGAAAAATAAGCATAGTTTCAATTGCAAAGGAAAAAATTGTAAAGAACTGTGTTGCCAAAACTAAAATGAAAGTGTTGCAATAACTTTTAATGATGGTTTATTAAAAAAAGCAATTTAAATTTTGCCACAAAGAACAAATAAATGAATAAAACAAGGAAAATAAGTGACAATCTCCAAAAAACTACATGAAGTGCAATTTATTGCATTCAGAGATTTGTGGTGTCATATTACCAATGCTATGAAGAATCACTTCAAAACTGAATTTTATGTCTAAAATGAATTTAAAAAAAAAATTTCTTGAGGGTAGACTCCATTATGACCTATAGTTTCAACATGCTTAATTTTACAAGTCTGAGTTCTGTTTTTGTGCTGCATTGCAAGCATTTGCAAACTCTTTCTATTAGTATAGATCAGGGGTAGCAACCCCTCGGCATGCATGCCACAATGCGGCGCGCCTGAGTTGTAACAGTGGCACGCAAAGACATTGAAAAATTAAAGAATTTGAAAAAGTAAAATGTCCAGTTTTTGTACAATTCTATTGAAATGCGGTTGTATCAGACAAAACCCCCCCCTGCAAACAAAATTCATTTTAAATATGCTTGATTGAATCACAAAATAGGAAGTTATAATGTAGAAAATACCCCTTCATAGTTTCATGCGTTGGCTTTCCAAAGGAAGTGCACTTGTGAGATTTTGGAGTTTGAGGAAGCGTGTTTTAAAATTTCTGGAAGGAAATTATGAATTGCCCAGTGAATGCTTGTTGTTCAAGAATTAAGATTAGCTTTTCTTACCAATACTTTTTGACTTTTAAATAACTTAAAATTAATATTGCAAGCAGGGGGAGTAGCTACTGCTGTATCAGCCATATCAATAATGCAGGCCCTCCAAGCTTGAGAGGCCCCAAAATGTGTAAGCAAAAAAGGACTCCCAAAGAATTTTGATACAGGAATAAATTGTATTTTTCCTAATATTATCAATCATATATATCTTTTGTGAAAAACATTTTGGATTTTTTCCCCCTTGATTTTGGAAAAAAAAATTTTAAAACATTTCACGTAAATGCAGGAACTATATACCAAAGTTAATAATGCTCAGAACTATGATAGATTTAAAATTTTAATATCCATTTTGCAGGATTAATTCAGTACTATATTTGATGATTTACAAAATGATAAAAAAATGATGGTTTTTCCAAATGTTTTCTGTTATGAACATAATAAAATCAAAATATACACACCTAAAACAACCAAATTTTTCTAGTATCTTCGAGAATTAATCCTAATTTAGATGACTTGAGAAAAAACTACAAATTCAAAAACCACATTAAGAAAGTGCTAACAGTTTCATAATTATTTAGAATTAAATGTTTCATTTTTATTTTATACCTAACCTAATTGATCGAGCCTATAAAAAGTTTTTTAGCATTAAAACCTAAGTTTATACTTTAATCTTATTAATTATATTATTTTTAAATTTGCACTGTTTAAATGCATATAAAATCTGCTATATGTATAAAAATTCCTTTCTAAATCTATAAAGTTAAAAATTTTCTCACTTTTTCATATTCTTTTGTTAGAAAATTCAGAAGTGGTATGTATATTTTTTTATAAGATAGTGGCACTCTTCTTAAAAAGGTTGGCCATCTCTGGTATAGATGAATGATAACTTGTATTTCTTCTCTACAATTTTCTTTAGGAAAATTAATATGAAGAAGGTTTTAAAATTAAGATAATTATTCTTAGAAAACCGATAATGTTCATATACACAATATTTAATGAACAGTTAATTTTTCATTTAAAATTTCGTTCATTTCATAATTATTTGAAATATTTAATGTTTATTCACTAAATTATTTTAGGGATCCAAATTTATGGATGGTCAAATGCAGAATAGGAGAAGAAAAATCGACTGTCTTACTGCTTATGAGAAAATTTATTGCATACCAGTACACTGAAGAAGTAATTATAAGTATATTCTTATAATAGCATGCTTTTGACTTGAAATTTTAGCACTTAAGTAATTTATGATTATTGCAATCATAATAATTGTTGAATATGTTTATGCTTGAATATTAAAAGTAATTTAGTAAGGAGGAGATGATGAGTATCGTATCCTTCTGAAATGATCGGTTATTCTTGTAGTTTGCAAGCATGTAACACATTCACACATATAATGAAGTAAGATATAGGTGTAATATTTAATAGAATTAGTAATGCACATAATTGTCATGCAACAAATGTTATCCTAGCTTAATTATCCAGCCTTTATATATAGTGAATAAGAAACTGTTTGTAGGCATATACAAGTTATGCATTAACCTTTTGAGGACGGCTGGCCGATCTAAAGGCCAAGAGGAACAGACTTTTAAAAGATGGCTCTGGCCGCTGTAGCGGCCACGCAATGCTTTCCCCTCTTAACAGCTTTCGAAACAGCATGAGGCCTATTACACCCCTGGAACATCATTTGCTTGACCGGTTTCTTTTGTATTTAAAGGGGAGGCGATTCAGTTCCCTCTTTCACCCTTATTTAGAAATCCCTCTTTTTTCCCTTATGCTTAAATTCCCACTAACGGAGAGTGCATAGTTATTTTTGTAAGCGATTTTGTCATCTCGATTACTTAATCATTTCATTTTAAGTTAATTTGATTCCTTTTTTAAAAAAAAAATGCGTAAACGTAACAGAGGACTTACCACTGAAGAGATTCAGAAAGTTTTAGCTGATTTAGAAGATGAAATTTTTGATGATTCTGATTGTGAGATAGAAAATGTGTGAGGATGATGATTTAGATCAATCTTTAAATTTAAATCCAGAGGTTAAAGATGAGGTTGTCTCCGAAGAACAAAGTAAAATAGTCTGGGATGACCCACAACTGACCCATAAAGCGACAATTTTACCTTTCACAGGAAATAATGTGATAAAAGGAGCCGCTGTACCGTGTGTCACAGAAACTGATTTTTTTAACTGGTGATTTTTTTAAAATGATTCTTATTATAATTTTTCATACTAAAGAATGACATTACGTATATTTTAATGCATGTTTTTTTTACTAATACTCTCTATATGCATCTGCCAAATTTAAAAATACTTCAGTTCTACATTTTTATTAATTTTTATACCTGTAAAACTACTTAAAAATATATTTGTGGAGAACTTTAAGCAACTTTTGCAATCAATTTTTGATGAAAATTTATGCATTATTACACAATGTATTAATGTACAGAAACGTATTTTTATTGTTACCTTACGTTATGCTTCATGAAGAAATTTTTTAAAAATTTTATATCGAAACATCAAATAAAAAAAGACACAAACCCTTTTTAAATCCTGTATAAACAACAAAAAACGAAAAAAGAACAGATATTTGCAACGACTAAAAAATTACAGAAATATTCGTTACAGATTCTTAAAATTATCCATTTTAGTCCTTCGAATTTATTTATAAAATGCAAGAAACTAACTTCGACATTTTTTATTATGACAGTGAGGAAAAAAAAATGACAATTATACATCAAAGCTATCATTCCTTTATGGAAGATATATATGAAAATTCTTAAGAGTATTTAAATTTTTAAGATTTTTCTGGCATGTTCTAAAAAAGAAAAACAATTATAAATTGAGCAACAATGAAGTTTCCAAAAAAAGTATAGTTTATTTATGACAATATGTTTATTGACATGCAGATGCTGTGAATACTTGTAAGAGCTTTTAAACTTACTTCATTATCGATTTGAGAAAGTCTGAACTTTACATTATAACATAAAGAGACAGGATCAACAATTTTGCTTTTTATTTTATTTTGTATTTTTGATTATAATTATGTGTAATTTATGATGAATCATATTATTTATTTCTTATTTCTAATTTGACTATTTTAAGCTTTAACACTAGGTGTGTACCAAATTCCTGCATTTAAATGAATTAAAAATAAATTTAAAACATTTTATAACTATTTTAATAAATTACTGAAAATCACAAAATATAAATAAATTTTTCTTAAATAAAATTTATTAAATTTGGATTATTTTATCGTACTTTTTTCTACAAAGATATAAGCATTTAATTTTTTTATGAAATGCTATATATTATCACCACTGTTTTGTGCTTTTTTTCTCAATGTTCTTAATAACATTGAAGAGGAAATCTAGGTTAAAAGCAACTTAAATTGTAAGGAAATATATATATATATATTTTAAAAAAAATGTAATAAATTTCTTGAATTTTGTTGAATTGAAAACATTAGTAATTACTGCATTAGATTCTGCAAGTAAACATGTTTCCCTAAGAAAGGGAGACTACTATTTGTGTTTAGGGACTTTCCAAGCCGCGAACATCCCCTCTTCAGCGGGGTATCAATGACTACCCAGCTTCTTTTGTCTGCCGATGTATGGTGCCATCCATCAGCTTCAAAAAAGGGGGAAGTAAACTTTACTGGAAGCGCCGTCTTTAAGGGCATTTTTCTCACAAAAACCGCCGTCTTCAAAAGGTTAAAAAAAATTTAGTCTGCCATTGCAATGGAGAGTAGTAATATATTAAAATATCTTCTACATATTCTGTTGTTTTTTTTAGCAAATCTTTTAAGCTTACCTTTATGTTTTTATCTTTTCCACATAGCCCTTTTTGAATTTAAATATATAAAACTATTTATTAATATTCTTATGTTTGGTAATTTTTTGATAATTATGGAAAATGAAGGATTATTATAGTCCCCAGTTAAATATTTATAGTTAGAAATACTGTAGTAATAATCTATATCTCATGTCATAACAGAAGTTTGGTGAAATTTTGTTCTAAAATGTTTCTAAATTTCTATTAGTTTTCTATGAAATTGAATCTAAAATTTTTAGATTTCCATGAGATATCCTTTAAAATAAGCTTCGGATTTTGTTTTAAAATTTAGTGAAATATAATAGCATATTAAAATAATTTCTTAGTAATACAACATTAATGGGCTACAATCAGTGCTTCGATTACTTTGTCATTAAATGTAGTTTTTTGTTTTGTTTTAGCCTTTGCAAATTAAGAGTGTTGTAGCTCCTGAAGGTGTCAAAGGTTATATTTATATTGAAGCCTATAAACAAACTCATGTGAAACAAGCTATAGCTGGAGTTGGGAATTTGCGTATGGGACAGTATCAGCAAACAGTAAGTGTTACTTTTATGTTAGATATTAATGAAATTCTACTACATATAGCTGGTAAGAATATTATTTAAATATCAATCTATATTACCTTCAAAGTAAAAATATTTTTTCATCTATTTTTTCTCTTAAATATTTGTCCTGTTTGATTATTTTCCCTGTCAATAAAAATTAGTGTACAAATGGTTTCTTTCTCAAGGTATTTTTTAGGTTTTTTTTCAGCATTGATCTACTTTAAAAATAACTTTAATTGTTAAATTAAAACAATTTAAAAGCTCAGTTGACATTATTTAATTTTTCTAAAAGTTAATAGCTCCTTTAATAAAAAAATTTGCTTGAATATAATTTTGATGCATATTTCCACAAAATTCTAAAACTTAAATGAAGTTGAAAAAAGCCCAGAGGTGAAAGAATTAAGTTTGTTAAGGTGTTATTAATGTAATATTTTTTACGCAAAATATGCAATATGTTTTCAGTAGCATATATATATAACATAAAATATCCTGCACAAAATATGTTTTAACATTTGTCAAAATCTTAGCTTTAATTTCCCAATCCTGCAGATATTTTATACATATTTTTATATTTGTTTGCCAACTGTATGTTATAATGTCATCTTAAAACATACTTAACTTCATTTTTAGTATTGTAATAAATAAGGAATCAATATTTCTCTAGTCCCCCCCCTTTTTTTAAAAAATTCTTATTTGGTTGGGAGGAAAGATTTATATTTATTTTCTATTGAATCCCAGGATTTTTAGTTTAATATCAGTATTACAAATCTTTAATCAATGTATGTATATTAAGTTATGGATTGTTTCTGAATTTAACATACAAGTAGTATGTTATAATAAAGTAATAGTGTTTAGCTATAATATTTATTAATTTTATTAGATGGTTGCCATCAAAGAAATGACAGATGTGTTACGAGTCACTAAAGAGAAAACTCAGCTGAAACCAAAACAATGGGTGAGGTTGAAAAGAGGACTTTATAAAGATGATTTGGCTCAAGTAAGTATATTTTGTGCTACATTTTGCTTCATTACATTCTTTTTTTATTAAGTTAAATAAAATTGTGAAATAAGAGATTAGCTTGTAGTACATATGAATAATTAAATTCCTACAAGAAAGTAAAAAATTATTTCTCTCTAGGTTGATTATATAAATGTGGCTTCAAATACTGTTCAACTGAAAATGATACCAAGGATTGATTACACTAAAAAGCGAGGAGCTTTGCGCTCAAATGTAAGATTGTTTATATATTTTCATCTCTGTAGACATTACTGTTGTCTCCTAAGTTTTTATATGAATTAAATCACTTTTATCTTTCTTAAAATTGGATTTCTATTAAATTTTTAATTGTTTTAATTAACATTTTATTAGGAACAAGAGAAACGTAAAAAAGGCAAGAAGCCACCTGCAAAACTGTTTGATCCTGATGCAGTTAGGTCAGATAAATGTTTCAATATGTTGAAATCAGTCTTTACTTATGTAATCAATTTTATGATTATGATATAATTATTTTTTAAAAATTTTTTATAGGGCTATTGGAGGTGAAATATCAACAAATGGTGACTTGCTTGTGTTTGAGGGTAATCATTATAGTCGTCAAGGATACCTCTATAAAAGTTTTGCCAAGTCTGCTTTGGTCAGTCGTTTTTTCATTAAATTTTTTACTTTACTAGTTTTAATTAGATATTTCTCTTTGCTTATGTGATTGCAATTTTCATCTTAGATTGTAGATGGTGTGAAGCCTACTCTGTCTGAGCTGGAAAAGTTTGCTGAAGATAGCGATACTTCGAAAATGACACTTGAATGTATCCTTTGTTCTTCTACTGGAATTTTATTGTTATAAGCTTTGTTTATTATTTATTACAAATAAGAGAGTCAATTTATTTCATGTTTTAGTAATGCTTAATATTAATTTAAATTCTGGTAAACGCATTCTTTAAGCATTATCTATGTAATTATTTATGGATGTAGAAAAATGTATGTTAAAAGAACTATTTTAAATTATATGATTTTAATGTAAATGAATAGGTAACTTGGCAATTAGATTTTAATAAAGTATATGTGTTCTTATTTAATCAGTATCTGAATAAAATTCACCTTGCTATGTAGCAAAGGAATCAAACCTTAATTCTTAAATTAGCAAAGTTATTTAAGGATTATTATTACCTTACAATGTATCTGAAATATGATTGGGAGGAATCTTCAATCTGTTCAATAGATTTATTTTCCAGTTTTGGATTTGCTCAAAAGTGGATTTCATGAAAATAAAGCAGCTTTATTACACATACAAAATCAACTTGGAAAAAAAAATAAATTAGTGTCCGCAATTGATAAAAACAAGATTTCATGTGGGTGTAAACTGTTTTTTAAGTCAATTAAAAGGGATTTAATTTAGTATTGTTAGCTGAATTAATGTAGGAATTAAAATAACTATTATTATTGTATAAAAAATTAAATTTGATTAATTAGAAGGGTATTATTATATGCATGTTTTTTTTTTTATTCTAATTAATAAATAAGCTCATTTTTTAATTTTTCTGAGTTATAAATATTAAAGATTTTTAAAACTGTTTCTGAAATTGTCTGTAAAATTATAGTTTGCTATATACTCATTCGAAACCCAGTGGCTGAGTGGTTAGTGCATCATGTTTCTACGCCTCAAGTCTGAGGTTCAAACCTCGGGCTGGACAAGGTTGACTCAGCCTTTCATCCCTTTAGTGGGTTGATAAATTAGCACTGAGCTTGCTTGGGAACTTAACACTGGGGGTTTCGCATCAGACTGACCACCTAATCGGAACATCTACTCACACACCTCGGGGCCCAAGGTTGTGTATACTGAGTTGGGCACAGTAGGCCTTGGCCCTCATGGGCTGTTGCGCCACTGAGTTTAGTTATATACTTATTTATTTATTTGTTTTGAATGTGCTCTCATAATTAGTAAAATGAAAATTATGTAATTCATTCATTTTACATCTGCTTTATTGACTTAACTTAGAATACAGTCAGTGAAAGTGGACAAGATGATGCAAATCATAGCTTTTCTCCTGGTGATAATGTTGAGGTTTGCGAAGGTGAGTTGATTCACCTTCGGGGACGAGTTATAACTGTGGATGGCAATAAAGTCACCATGTTACCTGATCATGCTGATTTGAAGGTAATTATATTTTCTTATAACGTATAATGTTGGTTAAAATGTTTACTAGTAATAGGTTATAATTTTTGTAAATTATGAATTACTGGTATGTTTTTTTTTGGC
>BMAV01020799.1:497942-521803 GCA_019973955.1 Trichonephila inaurata madagascariensis
AGTATGTTTTTAAAAAATTTATTTTATTAAATTTTTCAAAAATAAAATGTTTATTGTAAGAGAAAAATTATAATAACCGAGTTTACTTTTTGATGCAGGATCCATTAGAGTTCCCTGCTCATGAGTTAAAGAAATACTTTCAAATCGGTGACCATGTAAAAGTTATTGCTGGTACATATGAAGGTGATACTGGACTTATTGTACGAGTGGAAGATAATGTTGTTCTTGTGTTTTCTGATCTCACTATGCATGAGGTTTGTATGCATTGTTATTTTTTATTTTAAATTATATGAATTTATTGTAATTAACAAGTTATGCAGTTTTAAAAAATTCTGTCTTGTGTACGCTAGATTGTATTTTCAAGTTTATGTACTCAAGAGATTTTTCATCTGTTGTTTCATGATTGTAAGTTTTGATTATTGAGCTAGGTTTACTGCAGTTTATTTAATTCAGAATTTTTTTAAAGCATTTGTTGTATTAATGTTTGAAAAATGTTTTTTTATTATTTCTAATATTAATGAACTTTGTTAAAACCATAAATGTCACAATTTAGAATATGTAACCATGTAGTATACTTTATAGTAAGTTTTAAACATCTCCAAAGTCTAATATTTTTTAATTTCAATTTTTAACAATTTAATTTAGCTTAAAGTACTTCCACAAGATTTACAACTCTGTACAGACATGGCCACTGGTGTTGATTCTCTTGGACAGTTTCAGTGGGGTGATTTAGTTTTACTAGAGTATGTATTATTTTCACAATTTTTGTTTAATTTTCTGAGTTAACTATCCAGATAAATTCAGTTGGTACAAAACTCTCGCAATTTAACATTTTTTATTCATATATTTCTGAAATGTTGCTTAGTAAAGCACAACATTATCAAGTATAATGTATATTTTATGAAGTTTAACATAAAGAGCGTACTAATATATACAAATATATGTAAGAGGTATGCTCAGAAAGTAAAAATACATTTTTTAAAATAGAAAAGGCAATATATTTTAAAATTCAATTCATATATGTACATATATCAAATACTATTTTTCACTGTAATTGCTTTTCTTCTAAATGTACTTTACAAGTTTTTGAATGACCTCTTTGGTTCATTATGCTGTGGCATTCTGGACCTTAGTGTCTGTGAAAATCTTTTAAGTGCCAGATCAGAGTTGTGAGAAAGTGAATTGACAATGTCCCAACATGTCTTCCTTTACTGTAAAACATTTTACTTTTGTTTTACATCATCTTTTGAAGAGGCCGTGGGTAGCCTATTAGAGCATGGAACTCCAGACCTGAGGGCTTGGTTTCGATGTCCAAATACCCTCTAAATACACATGGAACACATGCTCATTAAATCAGTGGGTTTGAAAGACTTGTTGGCGGTCGCAGCAGAAACCACGGGTGCAGGGTGCTGGAGAATATTTCCCTCTCCTCCAGTTCCTTGCCTAAATTGTGGAGGTGGAAGGTAGGTGGTGTTGCCATCTATCGTGTGAAAGCCCAACCTGTCTCAGGCTCTGGCAACTTTCATTCCTTCCCTTCAGAAAGGACACAACAACATCATCCTTTGAAATTTTTTGTGGAGTGAGTATCAAAGTACTGTTTCCCTCTGGGACAAAAATTGAATGAAGAGCATCCCTTTACGGTCCCAAAAGACAGTAGCAGTGATTTTTTTTGGACTAAAACAATAATTATGAATTCTTTTTTCATCATGTACATTAGTCTTGCCTGCTTTAAATTTGCAATATCATTTGGGCCATTAGTATGTTTCATAATCCCATCTGTGTTCTATTGCATCAAAGTTCTGGAACAATGTGTTTCCCTTTATGAGAAGAAACCTGATTGCTCTCCTCAACCTTGCATCTGGTGAAATTCAGCATGACATTAGAACAAGAGATTTCAACCAATGAAGGCAATCCAGTGTGTATTCTACTCTCAAGACCACAAATGTTTTGCATCTAACTTTGCTTAGAAATTCTCATTGAACCATTAGTAATTTAGTATTCTTTCTGGACATGTGTTGTATGTCTTAACATTAAGAATTGGGATTTGTAATTACAAGTTTATGAATACATAAAATGCTAATTTTGTTTGTTTAAGTTATGTTATTTCTATAATTTTATAATTATTTATACATTACTTCGTACTTTACTTATAAAATCATTCAAATATAATGTTTACTGATTTTTTTTGTATGTGTTTAGTGCCCAAACTGTTGGTGTTATTGTTAGACTTGAGAAGGAATACTTTCACATTCTGAATATGCATGGAAATGTAAGTCATAAAATTATATTTTTATATGGCATTTGCTCGTTTTCTGTTTAACATGAATTATTTTTTGTAAAATGTTGGTATTTCTTTTCAAGGTTATTAAAGTAAAGCATCAAAGTGTTTCAAAAAGAAAAGACACTCGAAGAGCTGTGTCTTTAGATTCAGAATCAAATCAGATACAAGTTAGAGATGTTGTTAAAGTTATTGATGGACCTCATTCTGTAAGTATAAGATTACAGATTTAAAACATTTTGCATAAATTCACTTTAGACTATTTTATAAAAACAGCCAATTCTGTATTGATATTAGTTATGATGAATCATAATTTGATATAGGTAATATCATTATTAGATTATAATTTAAATTTTATCCTAAATATTAAGTATGTAATTGATGTATGGTAATGTTTTAATTTTGTAGTGTTTATATTTTAACAAACTCTGTATGAGGCATCTTATTTAAGTTTTAACATTCTTAAGTTGCATTTTATTGTTGCCACTCTTGCTAGTTAGTTTTTGCGTATCTTTAAATCATTGGTGTATTTTCAAAGATATTTATTCTTTATGTTGAAAATCTACAATTCTTTTGATAAAAATAATTACACAGTAGTTTTATGTTAATTAATAAAGTTTGTAACATTATTTAACATTATTAATACTTTACTTTTTATATGTAGGGAAGGCAAGGTGAAATAAAACATTTGTATCGCAGTTTTGCATTTTTACATTCTCGTATGATGACAGAAAATGGTGGCATATTTGTATGTAAAACTCGTCACTTGATTTTAGCTGGTGCTGGAAGCTCTGGTGGAAGAGTAAGTTAGGACTTTTTTTTTAATTCTAAATATATTGTTTATTCATTTGATACACTTGGTATTGCTTGCTTACGTGTTGTGTTTTTGCAAAGAACCCCTTGTATTTTTAACTAGTTTAAGTATCTAAAAAATTATATACTTCGTTATATCTCAAAAGATATCATCAGTTTTGTCAGTAATGAAGTTTGATTTCAAAATCATAAAATGTAAACAGCACTAGAAAAGTTGTAAAGAATTTATATTGAAAATTTTAAAAAGCATTGAATCTGAGGCAATAAAAGCTTTTAAACATGTATCCAGAATGTTGACAAACTTGATTGTTATTGAAATTAATTTCCACTTATTATCTGCTATTACCAACATTTTTTTTGCTATGCATGCTCATATAATTTTAGATATTTTGATTTTTTTAAATACACATTTCTATTATTTTTAGATTTCCTTTTAATTTGCAAACAACTTTAAGATCTTAAACAACATCGTTCATATTGGTCAATTTTAACTAAATTTTTTCATGGCTTAAGATGTTAATTAATAAAACGTTATTGATTGTGTGATACTAATACTAAGATAAATAATACGTCTTATATACTTATGCAATGGACTAAATTCATGATGGTCACATGATAACGGCAATCACGTGTTTCCCATTGATTAAAAATTGGCATACTAAGTTGTTCAACTTGTAAAGTTTAGACAACATTTAAAATTTAAGAGAGGATTAGGTAAAGAGTTCACGTGTTAAAATTCTTCAAACAGTTTTCAAAATTAAAAAGGAAATACTTACATTATATGAATACTTTTAAATTAAGTGCATTTTATATCGTTGACAAATATGTACTTTCTAAAAGAAAGTTCCTGCAAAAAGCAAAAGTTGGCAACTGTGAGGCATATGAACTAATTGGCTGGAAACGCGTGATTATATTTATGATATAATTATGACGTTGCATCAATGAACTGCTTGGCCAAAAACACGTGGCTCAGTTATCATGTGACTATGACGTCACATGAATTTAGTCCATTGTGTAATAATTAAATTACTTTAATTTTTCTTAGTAAAATATCCAATCTTCTGAATGTTAATTTTTCTGTGTGAAATGCCTTTTTATTTTACTTTAAATTTTGAATGAAAAAGAAATCTTTATTTTTAATTTGAACATTGTTATGGAATTAAAAATTCAATTTGAAATCTATTTATTCTAAAACTTTTTAGCCATTATCTGAGATCAACATACGTTCTCCTTTCCATGCTGCATCTCCTCGAATAAATAGCCCAAGCCCACATGGTGGAGGAGGACACAAACCAGCTGGAGGTTTTCTTGCTGGTGGAGGTGGTGGTGGATTTGGCCGTGGTAGAGGCAGACGAGACAGTGAATTAATTGGACAAACAATTAAAATTACTCATGGGCCTTACAAAGGTACATATTGATTACAAATATAATAATGTGTACATAGTTCTTAATATACAGTGATGTGTAGTAGCAGTTAATACACTTAATATTAAATGATAATATAATTAATCAGTATAAAGTGTGTTGAGGATGTATAGGCTTAAATATCTTATGCAATTTTTTGATAACCTTATTTACTTCGCAAATCCTGTATTTCCTGTTTAATTATAATTATTTATTAGTAGTTTATCTAGATATTTTTTTCCTACCAAAAATTCTCATTATGAATTGAAGGAATCTCTGCTCTTTAAAAATTTCACTATCTTTAAATCTTATGTAACTCTTAACATATTTTGTGGTATGTAAGTTGAGTTGAATATTTGATAGTGATACCACTCATCACAAAGCCCAATGGCTGAGTGGTAGTGTATCGTGCTTCCACGCTACAGGTCTGGGGTTGAAATCCTGGGCTGGGCAAGATCAACTCAGCCTTTCATCCTTTCAGTGGGTCGATAAATGAGTACCAAGCTTGCTTGGAAACTGAACACTGGGGGTTTTCGCATCAGAATGACCACTTGAATGAAACATTTGCACATGCACCTCAGCGTCTAATGTCACGTAAACCGAGATGGGCACAACAGTCCTTGTGAGCTGTTGCGCCACTGAGTTTAGTACTACTCATCACATCTTCATTTCTGATTTATATTTTTTGCTGCTGACCATTATGTAGATCTTATGTGAAATTGACACAAATCAACCTGTAATTTAATTATTCAGACAAAATAGAATTGAAGTATGCCAGAAAGTTATTGAAAATTTATTAATCTTGATACTTTTTCTTGCTTTAATCTTTTAAAACTCATTTAGTTTATTGTTAAAATATAGTACACTTATATTTTTATTTTATTTCTTGAAATTGTCATTGGAGGTGATAAAGAAATGAACCCATTGTGTGTGTGTTTTCAATATTTATGATAAAGAAAATAATATAACTTATGTTTCCTCAGGTCACATTGGAATTGTTAAAGATGCTACTGAAGCAACAGCTCGTGTTGAGTTGCATTCTAAGTGCCAAACTATTTCTGTGGATAGATCAAGATTGGCTGTTGTTGGGTACTTAAATTTTTCTTTTTTAAAATATATTTAAATTTTAAAATAAATACTACTTATTAGCTAATTGTTGATATATCAAAATAAAAAAAAATAATTAAAAATCAATTTGAAGTTTCATGAAATTTGTATTTTTAGTGGGCCTAGTAGAGGCAGCCTCTCCAGTTACAGTCGCACACCTATTTATGGCAGTCAGACACCAATGTATGCCACAGGTTCCAGAACACCAATGTATGGATCACAGACTCCACAACAAGAAGGTATATTTTTTTGTATAAAGTAAAAAATCATATACTTTATTATGATGAGTTATAATATATTTAGTTAATGTATCTAGCATTTTTTTTTTCACTTGTATTTGCTATTGAGGAATTTTTTTCATTGCATAGTTTTTTCCTGTATTTCCTTTTTTGCATTAAAAAAATCACCTAGAAGTGAATTATTATAAATAGTAAGAAATTATTAATTTGTTTTCAGCAAATCGGAGAATAATTCTCAAGTAAATGTAATATTATTTTTTATAAATCCTGAAAAAAATCTTAATTATGCTTAGAAAATAAAATATAAACCAATCGATAGAATTGATTGAAGGTTAATGTTATAATTTTAAAGGAAAATTTTTTTTAAAAGTAGCATGTTTTATCAAGAGTTTATTTTTAACTTTTGGATTGAAAATTGTAACTCTTGTGTAATTTAAGAATTGTTTTTAGTTTTAAATATAGGTAAAAGAAATAATAAAATTGAGCAATATTTATTAGAATTGCTCAGTACTATACAGGAAATATTTACATTCTATATGTGCAATTATTTTCTTGTTTTGAAACTAATTCTTTTTCTGTGCAGTTATCTGTTCCTATTAGAACTTAGAAAACCATGATAAAATTTTAAGAAAGTGTTTTCAGATTTTCTTGAAAAGCCAGTTTTTCTTTTTCTTTCAAAGTATAAAAATAAATATATTTTAAAAATGCAATTAATCAAGGAAAATAAATAAAAATAGCTTGACTTTATTATTTCATTCTGTGAAGAGAATAAAGTAATTATTAAAAACTTACAAATCTTGTTTTCCAATAAAATAATATTTAAGGAAAGCTTCTTATAGGTTATGTGCAATGGTCATGGTGTAAAAATAAAAGTTTTTTCTCCCATTTTTAAATTTATTGTGTATATGTGGTACTCAAATTCCACTTTTCTATATTTTTTGACTGTTTAAATGTTGCTTGTTTGTTCATACATATTTTTTCTTTTAATTAGAATTCAAATAATTTACAATATTATAGGTATTTCAAGAATAAATGTAGAAAAGTAAAATTATTTATCACTTGAAAAAAATGTATAGTTGAGTTTTGGTTTATATGGTCGGGTAAATTTTAACAGAAAACCGGTTTCTGTTTTAACTGGTTTGAAAGTTCTTGTGTTAATTAATAAACAAATAAATTTGGATAATTTTTATGTGTTATCATATTTTTGATAATAAAGAAAAAGTAAAAAAAAATTTTTTTTTTTCCAGTTAATGAAAAATATTTCATTAACAATATTTTCATTCAGTTCAGGGTAACAAAATACGAGATAGAGATATTAAGTGATTTTTTTTTCTTGTACTAATTTTTATATTGGTTAATAAATCTTGTTGATGTATGTATATCTTTTGGCTATAACTGATTGTGTGTTTAGTTAATACTTTTTTGTAATTATTGTCACAAAAAAAAAGTCTTTTTAATTATTGCTGAGATGTTAAAGTTTAAAACATTAATTAATTGTGCCTTCAGAACATTTATCACAAGAATGAGCCATTGATTTAAGTACTGCATTTCTCTTAATTTCAATATTTGTTTTTACTTATTAGCTGGTGGTCGTACACCTCATTATGGCAGTCAAACTCCTTTGCATGAAGGAAATCGTACTCCAAGTCATGGTGGTGCTTGGGATCCAACAAATGCTAACACCCCAGCACGGTATGAATGATTTTTGTCTTAAAAGTATTTTATTGTGATCGTTTTGTATTATGTAATCACATAAGCTATTGATTGAATATTGTAAAATAAATCACAAGAGAATTTTGAAAATGTTCATGTGTTTGCTCAGTGTCTCGCTGGTACTTTTATAAGATGCTTCGATAATATTTTGGTCTTCATGCTGTAATATATTTTAATTATTTTTATATAACATACAATGGTCTTAAAAAATATACATTATTGTTTTAAACATAATTCTATCTGTATTTCTCATTTTAAAACAGTATTGATTTTTATAATATTGTTAAAAATTTTTTGCTAACACAATAGAATTCATTATCTTTGAAGTATATACATTTATGAGAGAGAGAGAGAGAAGTAATTCATTTTTCTGTGTACAATATTAAACCTTAATATGATTCTATTCAAAATATCTTAAATCTTTGAAAATATAATTAAAAATTGTTTTTATAATTTTATTCTGTACTATATAAAGAACCTGTTTTAATTACTTTTTTATTGTTTAGTGGTAGTACTGATTTTGAAGATTATCCTTATGATGAACCTTCACCATCACCAGCTGCTTATAATCCAGCCACTCCAGGATATCCTGATACACCACAAGGTCCATATACTCCTCAAACACCTGGAAGTGCTATGTATAACTCGGATCATACTTATTCACCGTATCAACAAACTCCATCTCCTTCAGGTTATCCTGGTTAGTAATGTTCATTGATAAATTTATTGTCTCAAGAATTAAATTTGAAAGGATTCAAATTGATATAGAAATGTTTCCAGCAGTTGAAATCTAATTTGTTGATAAATGATGGCTTAAAGTTTTATAATTTATGCATTTCAGTGAAAAATGAATGAAAATGTTACATTAAATTCATTAAAAGTTTATAGAATAGCCTTATATCTTCTTTTTTATATAAAGTTTTCAGTTAATTAAATTTCATGTATAGGTTTCAATTATGAAAATTTTTTATGAAGTTTCTTGAAATATATAAAAAGTCCAATTTAATTGTGTATACATGCCCAACTTTTTTAAATACTTTTTTGGAATAACACAGCATAAGTAAAGAATGCATTTCTATATTTATGTTACTTATTTACTTTTTATATAAATATGTGGAGTTTTTATTAAAATCCTGTTATTATATCTTTTATGTATAAAAACTAATAAATTTGAGTTTTTATCACTTTTTTATTATATGGTTTTTGGAATTAAAGTTTTTCAGCAAATTTTATCTTACACGGTTTTAGGATAATGTAGAATGCATTCCTCATCTTTTTTTATGATGTACAGATAATATTTTCTGTACAGTTTCTTAAAAAAGTATATCTTTAGTGGAAAAAAAAAGTTTGGGTGTGCATTCATATAATCATATACATACACATGTGCTTCTATGAATCATGAATATTTTTTAATGCTATGAAGCATAAGGTTTTAAATTTTATCTTCAGAAATAACCTCTTGACAATGAACTAGCTATTTATTGGTTTACTTATGCAGGGAAGATATTTATTTTTCATTTTAAATCTTTTAAGTATTTTTAAATTACTAAATGAACCTTCCCCCATAAATTCATAAAACTAAACTATATTAATAAATAAATGGAAAATTAATTTAAAGCTCTGCATTTTAGCATTCAGTTTTTGTTTCACTTGTCTTAAGATCTAGGTGAACGATGTATTTTTTTAGTTTAATTAATGGTTAATATGTTGATATATTATTGTATTTAAAACTGTCTTTTAGGTAATACACCTAGCCCTTCAGCATATGCTGCAACACCTAGTCCTTCTGCATATGCTGGAACTCCTTCACCAAGTGGATACGGTTATAGTCCTATGACTCCAGGAGCGCCACCAACTCCAGGAGGTAAATTAAAGATTTTATTTTTCCATTTTTCATTCGAATTTTCCACATTGCATCAATCTTAGTGTTAGTGCAATGAATTTGCTTTTATGAAATTCTACAGCCATATTTTCTTTTTGTCAGGTTTGTAGAAATATTGAAACTTTCATTTTAATTCCATTAATGTCCTTTAAGAAATTATAATTTTTATTTTGTAGAATTGTACTTTTTGTGGGCTTCTAGACTTGAACGTTTTCAGAAAACAATTATTTTTCAAAAATAAAAACTTTATTAAAAAAAGTTATCTTTTAAATTTTAGGTTTAGACCATTCAAATGTGGAATGGCAGACTACCGATATTGAAGTAATAATTAAAGATTCACATGGTGACGATGGATTAAGTGGCCAAACAGGAATAATAAGAGGAATTTCTGTGAGTACTATTTTTTTTTAAATTTGTGTTGGTGCTATGCTTTATATAAACTTTTTTAGTGTTAAATTCATAATTTTCTTGTAATTTTGATTATTATAGTAGAGAACCATATTCTAGAGAATTCTCTTTATCATAATCCCTTAATTACTGTTGGCTTATATATATGCATCACACAGCTGGTGCGATAACTGCCCCTGAAGAATATATATATACGCCTTTCCGAAGTATGATTCTTTGTGTTGTACTGCTATCTATAAAACTATTTCTGAAACTTTGGAATGCCATAAATGAAGGATTTACTTATGCCTTCTGTATTCTCCTAATACACCATATAAGTATGTGAGATAATGTAAAAAATGATGACATGGAAGAGAACTTTTTTCCTTGGTAGGTAAGGGGTTGATCTAAGATGGGGTAGTTCTTTTACATTCATTCATTAAATGCCTTATATATAGCCTTATTTTCATAACTCATGCAGTAAAAAAAAAAGTTTAAAATACTGCTGAGAATGAATATTTTTATTAATAATTTGTTTCAAAAATTTATTAATTTCATAATTTTTTTCATTGACACTGATGATTCTCTCATATCTTTAAATGAAGTAAAAAAAAAAAACCTTCAGTTTCAAACTTGGCAAAACTTGAATTTTAAAAGGCATTTTCATTTCAGGAGATGTTAAATACAAACACGTCATTCGTACAAAATTAAAAAGAAAATTGATAATATGTGTTGGTGTAAATTTGTGTATTCAGAATCTTCTTTCTGTGTATAATTGTTTTAACAAGCCAATTGTATTAAAAAGAAAGGAAAAGAAATGGACACATTTATTGGTTAAAATAGAATCAAGTGAATAGTGGCCGTGTTTCTAATATCTCTTGCTGATTCATATGTTAATTTTTCAATTTCTATAATTGCATTAATATGTCATTGAACAGATATTTATTTCCAAAGTTAATTACACTTAACTAATAGCACTTTCAAATAATGCAAGTGTTGTGAATTATTTGTTCATAGTTACAATGTTATCAAATTGTAATTTAATATTGGGCCATTTGTTATATTTATCTCTAAATACTTAAAATGAAATTTTATTATTATTTTTTTACTTTAAAATCTTGTTGACATGTATCAGTCCCAAAATTATTAATAGGACTGACAAGAGGCTTAATAAAGAATTAAGTGTTTTTGTATTTAAAATTTCTAATTTTTATCCTCTGTTTTATTGCTGCTGTTTCTGAATCACTCATGTCTTTGATACCATTATTTTGATCTTTCTATTTGTTATCAAGTTTTCTGTTTATTTGCTTGAGTCACTAGAGTTTTATATTATTTTGAGTAGGAGTATAAGTTTTGTTCATGTGATGAATATTACTTATTTTTTAATGCTGTGTTTAATGACTATGTTTAATTTGACTATGTTTCTTTGTCAATATATACTTCAGCGTAATAGACAGAGTAGTGTTGGTTTTAAATGTTCATTTCAAAATATTAGTTCTATTGAAATTAAGAGAGAACAAACACAATTGTAGTTATCATAGTCATTCATTAAATATTCTGCTGTATAAGGAACAAAGTATAAGACCAGTTGAAGACAAATTACCATTACAGAAGCGAGGATGCTCAGTTGGCACATGCTAATGGCAAAATCACTTTTATAAACTAAGCAACTAATGGCACAGATAATATAAATTACTGTGGATGGTATTCTATATTGAAAGAAAACTGTATTAATTTAAAATACTAACTTTTTTGATAATGTACATATTCAATAAATTGTTCCCTATTAAGAGTAACAGGGGGAAAAAACAACACGATATATCCCTGGTACTATTGATTGTGAATTAATGACTCATTAGAACATTCTAACTTTTACAAATTATGTTTCTTTATAGGGAGGCATGTGTTCTGTCTTTTTACCCAAAGAAGATAGAGTGGTTAATATTCTAGGAGAACATTTGGAACCTGTTGTTCCACAGCGAGGAGATAATGTAAGTTTTTGAAACCTTAACATACATTGTTAGTTGTAATTTAATTCCATTTTAATTAGCATAGTTTTATTTTTTTAACATTTCTCAGAATTTTAAAAGCGTAACAGCTGTATTGAGTTAATGGTACAAAATGTATATTTCTTAGCTTGCTCTTTCCCAGATTATATTTTCTTGAATATGAATTTACTTCCTAAATGCATTGAATTTATATATATTTTTAATGCAAAATTGGTTTTGTTTAATCATATTTAACTACTCTGTAGATTATGTTGTAGTAATCTAAACTCATTTCCTCAGAATTATTCAATAAATGTTAATGTTTGATGAAAATAATCAGTAGTTTAGTTCGTTATACTAACAAAACAACAAGTTCTTTATGCTCAGTGGAATTTTATTGTTCATTAATCTTAGGTTATTAAATGTATCTTAACTTATTTTATCATTAAACTATATTTTGCTAAATTTGATGCTAGGTGATACTAATGGTAGTTAATTTAAAATTAAAAAAAAGTTATTAGAAAAAAAATAATATGCTTTTAAAAAGTTTTAAAAATGAAATTTTTTTCAATTATAATGTAAATAAAATATAAGAGAAGGGAAAAATCTTTATTATTTACAAAACTTTTTAATTTGTGTGCATGTTTTTGAAGTTAATTTTTTAGAATATTAGTGAGAATATGAAAATTTAAAATTGATTTTTCAGGTGAAAGTTATAATAGGTGAGGAACGTGAATCCACTGGAATACTCCTGAGTATAGACTCCACTGATGGTGTTGTGAAGTTATCGAATGATACTATTAAAATGCTCAATCTAATGTTTTTATGCAAAATGAAGTAGAATTGTGTGACGGGAAGTATGTACATGTGAATGGACTCTTACAGATATTTCATAGACATTCCTTAAGATACCATTACATTTTGTTTTCATATCTCTACACATTTCATCAAAATTATTTACTATTTATCATGTTTTGAATAAAGTTAAAAAATCATTTTACATGCTTGATAATTGTTATGAAAGTTATACTTTTTTCAGACGTGTTTTGTACATATGTGTGTATATATAGCAATAAATATTTAACTTGTATCTGTGATGTTTAAGGAAAAGAAATTTTCTAAAATCATTCATTAACTTTGCACTGTAATCATATGTCATTTTGAAAGCTGTAATGAATTCTGTATAAAAATAAATGAATAACATTTAATAACTTTTTTGGGGAATCTGTAACATTGCTGGTAATAGGAATAAATGTGATTGCTGAGTGTATGGGAAAAAATATTAACTATTTTTGTTAGTTTAAGTTTTAGTACTTGTACATTTTGAAACTATTGCTTTTACCGAAGAAAAAGGTTTTCACAACTTTCTTCCATTTGTTGTCATTGTCTACAATTTTTTTTAAAAATTTAGATTGTAATTTCAAAAACTTTTGATTTAAAAACATACATTTCTGGTATTTGATATTTAAAAAAATAAAGTACAAGTAATTTTTTAAAAGAAACCCTTATTATTTTAAATTTTGTAGAAAGGGGAGGTAAAATTATATATTTTATGTGTTTAAGATATAAGATTAAAATATACTCCACGAATAAACTGTAAACAATGTAACCTGATGAGTTTATTACCACATGATTTCCAAAAATATTTCTCAAAACATTTTTTAAACATTGCAGAAAAAACAATTAGTTGTAAATTTTCCGATTTCCTTTTTTATGTATATTTGTAGAAAAGATTATCTGTATAGTTTATTAAGAAACTTATTAAATATTTCTCATTGAATTATTTATCTTCATATTTTTCTGTTTTTTTCTATTCAGATTTATAGGGGAGGGAATTCTAGTAAATGTGAGATTATTATTAAAGGGGGGGGGAAATATGCTTAGTTTAAAATGATTTTAAAATGTATTATATGCATAATATTCATTTTGTGGATAAAAATGTTGATTAAAAGAACTTTAATGCTGTTATCTACATTTTATTTTGTTTTTATTCCAAAACCTAATATGTGCCTTTCCTTGTGATTTAAATGCTATTGTTTAAAAAAAAAAAAGAATATTTTCAAGTATACTCTGTATTTCCAATATGTTACTGTCTTGCATTTCTAATAATATTATAAATAAAGCTAAATTTTGTACATATTCAGTTGATACATTTTTATCCAAAATTTTTAACTTTTATTCAAAATTGTGCTCAACTTATGAATTTTGTAAATATAAGTGTTTTTGTGTTTTTAAGAAAAATCTGCATTTTTTAATAATGTTTTTAAAACATTGAGGAAAAAAGCCCTGAGGGGATGGTCAGGGGCCTCCTGATCTCCCATCTTCCACCAACCTCATAAGAGAACTTGGGTCTCGAATATTTTTTAGAGTGCCCCCATGCTACACAGGCATTAAACATTTAAAAACATCCATGCC
Organism: Trichonephila inaurata madagascariensis; assembly: GCA_019973955.1. Taxonomy (NCBI): domain Eukaryota; kingdom Metazoa; phylum Arthropoda; class Arachnida; order Araneae; family Nephilidae; genus Trichonephila; species Trichonephila inaurata. The sequence continues at coordinate 512,169 of BMAV01020799.1, forward strand.
TTCTCCAGGATTCAAACCCAGGCCCTATGGCACAGCAGTCAGCATTATTAATTACTATACCGGGTGGCTGTTTGTTCAATGTATATGACAAAACTTACTTAATCACATACTTACATAAAACATACTTAAATCTTGTTAAAAAAAATTACATTTCTTTGCATGAAAAGCAAAAAAATCGAACCTAATTGTACAAAACGTAAAAAAAAGCATTGCGAAATTTACATTTATTAATAGTAATGTTTCACTTATTGTGATAATAGTGTGAGTTATAACTTATTATTTTGAATCTTATGTTTCCAAGAAATCAAAAGAAATTATGTTTAATACTGTATTTACTTGAATCTAAACTACCATCCATTTTAAGCAGCACCCCAAATTCTCAACATGTTTTTTGTGAGAAAATGTTGTCATTGATTCTAAGCTGCATCCCCAATCCTCTGTTTTTGAGAAGAAATAAAAAATTGTGTAAAATGTTCATTTATATCCGATACTTAAGAAATTTAGAAAAAAAAATTGAGAAATAATAAGTTAATAATTTATTTTATCAGTATTAAAAACTTTCAAATACATACAGAAAACTACAATTACCTTAACCGTCATTATCATGTTTCGAAAATGATTCAGCACTCCCATTGTCACAGCTGACTTCGAAATTGGTGTAGGCCTTGCCATTTTCCCACATAGTGTTGTCTTCTACGCATTCGGTTTTTTTTCTGAATGTAAAATTGCCTCTCTTTTTCATACTTGCGTCATAGTAAACTTGTCTTGATGCTATTACCAATACCTTTGATGTTTAGGTGGTTAAAAGAACGATTATACAATAAAATTTGCTAAATGTGAGCAAAGATATTTAGGATAGACTGAATATTAGAGATGAACTGCAGAATGTGGGATAAGTCATCGATGCAAGTGGCTAGAATGAATGGTTACATTTCTCCTTTTGAAAGGAGTGGAAACTCGGATTTCCCCCATTCTGCAACTGTTTTACCTTCGACTCTTAAGTCGCCCAATTTTCAGTAGCATTAACACTTGAGAAACAGTGTGGCTTAGATTTGAGTAAATACGATAATATGAAAGACCATTTTATATACAGATAGCTATTCACACACACTCATAGTCTTGAAGTTTTTGAAAGCATTTATTTTCTGAGACTTGATTGCAATAGTTCTTATAAAGTTCTCACAAACCTTCATTGAAAAAATACAAAAGGAACATATATACACTCACTTCCAAAAGTTAAGCACGAAGATGTAAATGCAAAAAAATCAACAAATACTGCTTTGATTGACATAAAATTTGGCAGTAAAGTAGCATATATATTTGTACATAAAACAAAATCAATAATTATATATAGAAATAAAAACAATATTAATTTTTTGTAAGTTATCAGATAATGTCATACTGGAGACTTAAACAGAATTATGTATAAAGTGAAAATAAACAGCATAAAATGAAAAAAAAGGACATTAATAGGGTATGTGATCCCCCTCATCTGTATGCAAAGTTTACACCTTCTGACCATGCTTTCAATTAGGTGGTCAACCATCGTAGAATTAAGTAATCACCATTCTTCTTGTAGAGCAGTTTCCAGCTCAATAAGAGTGGCTGGAGGTGGGAAACGTGAAGATGCAGCACAGCCGAGAGCATTCCAAAGATTTTCAATGGGATTAGGTTTGGGCGAATATGCTGGCCACACCATACGCGCAATCCCTTCACTCTTCAGGTAGTCATCGACGATGTCAGCTCTATGGGGACGTGCGTTATCGTCCATTAAAACAAAAGTAGGGCCAACTGCTGCAGAGTACAATCTCACGATGGTTTCTAGGACTTCATCTCGATACCGGACAGCCGTCACAGAACCCAGTTTAAAGATGTGCAGGTCGGTGCGGTATCCTAATGAAATCCCTGCCCACACCATAATGCTTCCGCCTCGGAATGCATGATGTTCGGTGATGTTTTGGGGCTGATTGCGTGTTCCTTGTTTACACCATATCCTTATATGCTTGTCATCTGGCTCCAGAGCAAATCTTGACTCATCAGTAAACATGACATGCGCCTGTCAGACACAGTCCAATTGCCATGTTCCCGACACCACTTTAATCGTGCCCCTCTTGATTGGACGGATAGAGAAACACAAACTTGAGGTACCCGGGAATACAGTCCATTCATATGTAATCTTCAGTGTACAGTAGCGGCAGATATAGCCTTACCAATGAATGCTGTAACCATAGATGTCACACGTGTGGAGGTTGCTCTGCGATTCCACTTAGCTACAATAGCAATATATCGATCTTCCGCGGGGTGTAACCCTTGGGCGACCACCTACGGGCCTTCAGACATATGTCTGTGTGGTTTGGAATTGTTTCCATAAACATGAAATTACAGAATGATGAACGTCGAAGAAAAGAGGAACATCTGTGATCGACTATCCTGCTTCAATGCGCCCCACAGCACGCCAGCGCTCAGAATCTTCCATTCGTTTTCTGGAAGTCATAGAAACACGTATGTCTTGAAAACAAATTGTACAAAAGTTTTAAACACCTTGTATCAGCACTTAGAATCAACCTCTGTAACCCTTCATAAAGCTTGCTTCTTATAAGACTGCCCTTTTTCCATATTTCTTGACATGAAAGCACGATTGGCTGTTACCTAACATATTTGCATACTTCCATCTACCTCCGAAGTGAATTGCATCCTCTTGAATTCTGATTGGCTTCCGGAAATTAGCATTTTCCTCTCTGTGCTTAACTTTTGGAAGTTAGTGTACATATGATAAACATTGTTTCTTTAAATATTTAAATTGTGGCAGGTCATGGTGATGAACTCATATTGTTTGGCATTAAAATCCTGGTTCTTTTGGCTGTCAGGTAGAATAGTCGGGAATGCTGCAAACAATTTTCACCTGAGCCTCAACGAATATTTATTAGCATTGCACTCTAAAGCAAAAAACAAGGGCTATTGGTAATGGACCATGTAATTTTGAACTGTGGTCGAGTGATGACACCTGAGTTGGCAAACCATTTTTCTAACTTGCACTCAAGGGTTTTTGATTTCCCTGTTTTTTTTCTTCTTGAGAAGTAGCGGGAATGTATCAGTCATTTCCGGAAATGCATCAAAAAATCTAAAAACAACCTTTTTTTAATAGGTAATAATTTAAAAAAAATAAAGATACACGAAAAATATTAATTATTTATTTTTAAAATATGATAAAAATAAAAGCAGTTTGTTTTTATCACTCAATCTAGTTGATTGTTGATGACATGGAAAAAAATGTTATAATTTCGAGATTTTCAAATTTAAAATCTCTTATAAAAGTTTCATATTAAAATTAAGGTTATTTTTACTGACTCGCATGTGTTACTAATTTTTCTAATGTTGCTATTAAGAGATAAATGATAATGCAATTATTTTCTGAAGTAACTATATATATATCACGTGTTAAAACTATTAACTACTTTATTTATGAGAGTTTATGTGTATAACTGATTTTTTTGTTTATATAAATGGAATTTTTTTTGTTTAATATATAATTAAATATTAATTTAAGAATCTCTTACAAAAGTTCGGTCGAGGATAAAAAATAAAGGCAAGATGTTTTTAAAAATTTTTTTTCGTCATGTAGCTTTGGCTTTTATTTCCTTCAAACTGTGGATTTATTTAAATAACTTATGATGAAAAAAGTATCCCAGGAAAAAATATTAAAATAACAAACCAAATGACAGTTTTAATAATTAGTACTTTCGTTATCCACATGAATCAAGAAATCAGATTGGTCGTGCTGGTGAACTATAAAACGTTCCCTTTAAAACTTAAGCCACGGTAGCCGAGTGGTCAGATATCGGATCGTGGCGGGCTGCGGTAGCCCAGTGGTCAAGGTATCGGATCATGGCAGGCATGTCATGAGTTCGAGCCCAGTAGCACTAAAGACCCGCCGTGTAGGGCAGCGATGCATGTTAAATCTGTCGAGAGCTGAAACGTCCTCCCGTTGGTGTGGTAGTTAGGAGAGGGGTGGGGGGGGCCAGCTCAGGTGTCGTCCACGTCACTTGACCATGGTTCAAAATTACGTGGTCCGTCGCCAAAAGCCCTCGTGCAGCTGAACAGTGCGACGTAAATACTCACTCCCTTAAAAACCTAAATATTCGTTAATGATGATGCAATGTTCGGCATACATTCAGGAACTGTGATCAGGACAGATACTTCTATATAACTACAATCGGACCTCTATATAACGAAGTCGCTAAATCCCGAAGAAAAGTTCGTTATGTGGAAAATTCGTTATATAGAGGTTCAATTTTCTTTATAAACCACAAAAAAAAAAAAAAAAAAATTTTAAATTCTTAAACACTATATATTAAAAAAAATTTATTCAGTTTTTTTTTGTAAATTAATATATATTTATTTTATGTATCTTACCAATCAAAAAAAGAAAAGAAAGAAAGAAAAACTGCAAGGAAATTTTTTTTGACGCCTTTATCCACTTCCCGAAGAATTAAATGTTTTTCTTTGATGCACAAGCACTTACGTTTTAACATTTTCGAGCTACAAGAAACGAAGCTACCAGTACGACTGATCAACACTACAAATGAACGGAGACTAGTTCAAGGACACGGGTACACGAGACAACTCCACTGAAGGTGAAACGGGATATCGAAGATGTTTCCAGTGAACTGGACAATGGAGATTCAAGGTTGCACTTGGATGAAACGCCCTGAATTCTATTGCTCACGATGAGTCAGGCACCAAATAAAACCAGTTCAAGATTTATGACCACCATAAAATGTGTTAAAGAGGGAGAATAACTTGAAAAGTCCAGAAATACTTTAACAACAGGGAGCAAAAAATTGAATCACAAGAGAAAAGGTTCATATAGAAGATGCACTTCGCTATTGGGGGAGGTTGTTTTACGAAGAACATTTTGAAATATTCTTGGTTCCTATGTAGAAAAATTCGCAATATAGAAGTTCGTTATATGGAGGTTCGACTGTATTTATTCTTTCTTTCAGGAAGTTAGGAAAGTTCTTTCCAACCCTACGTGGGTGTTACATTTTCTCTCTCATTACACTTTTACCTTTTGCTGGGGGTTCCAACAAACATTTCTTCAACGGTCGCTAGTTGCAACAGTGTGGTCAGCTAATTTTTTGTCAGAGTTTGAAATTCATTGTTCAAACAAAAATAAATAGCTACCTCACTAATTATTTTAGCCAGATGTCATTCCCAGGAACCAAGTGTAATTCTCAGGAATACAAAAAGTATGAAATTCTTCTGATTGCCTGGGAAAGTAAAAGAAGCCCTATTCCACACTACGCCAGTGTGAGAACTTTAAACTGCGACAGATTTAATGTGCATTAGTCTCTACACGTCGCAGTGGTACCAGGGCCCGAACTCGATACACCAGCCTCTAGTTCGTGACCGTTGCCACACCTGAGTCTCAAAGCTCTCACGTAATGTAGCGAGCAAGTTAGGAAACCGTTGAACCAGTTTAAGTATTATTCTCATCGTTTGATAGTTACAAAAGAACACAAGTAATGCATAAAAAAATTTTAAAGTCAATTCCTACTTAAGTCAACAAAGAAAATTTTTAGTTTCTTTTTATTAAATACTTGCAATTAATATATAAATATGTATATACATATGACAGAATTATAATATTAAGTGACAAGATAGAAAGTAGTTTTCCATTTTTCTTTCTATATAGGGTGTTGGACTACTTTTTGTTTCTTACTATTTATTCATTAATTAAATTTAATTATTCTAATAAAATAGTGTGTATAGTAAAAAAGAAAAATCTCACATTCTGAAAAATTAGGCCATCCCAGGTGAGATACGAACCTACGACCTTTGGATTAGAAGTCCGTCGCGCTACAGGGACACAACGAACGATTTTCCTTTCTGTATATGCTGTTGGACTACTATTTTTGTTTGTTACTATTTATTCATTTTATTAATGAATTAATATTTGAAAAAGCTGTATTAACGTCAAGTATCATCCACTACAAGTTTTAAGAAAATGTATTTGAACTTTAATGGATGAATAGAAAGTGTTTTATTGACGAGTAAAAATTGAACAATATATATATATATATATATATATAGGGAGAGAGTGAACCAATAGTAGAGAGAAATTGAAAAAAATCCCCAGTAGTGGTTGTGTTGTCTTAAGAAATTCTTTAATTCAAATTAAATTTTTCAAAAAATTTAGTCTTGGATAAACAATAGACCCATTCGAAATTTACTCTTATTTTGCAATTTACAAGCCTAATTATTTGATTTATTTTTCTTGAATCGAACTTTTCAGTGTCGTATTTGCACCGACAAATGCATCGATGTATAAAAAGTTGTCCGGCATGTCAAGAATTTTAGATGTCAGTTGAGTTATCCCGCAGAGTTCAAATCATTCTCATTAATTCAATTCTTTTAGCGAAACTGCATATATAAGCAAACTACAGAACAATATAAAAGCAAATGACTGAAGACAATAACATGATTCGGTCTACTTATTACAAAGGGGAGGAGAATGAACAAATATACATGAACATGAAACCTTTTTTTTTTTTCGTAAAATGAAAGTTGTAGAACATCGGGATTAACTATTAATTATGTATGGGATTTTGTAAACGGGTGTCCCAAGTCATTGTTTAGCATTATTTCTTTTTATTATTTTTTTAAAAAATTGGAACGATTGTTTTCTTGCGTTCATATTTAAAACGAAGAATAGAAAGGGTATTTGGAGTTGAATAACGAGATAGCTGAAAACTATCTATAATTTATATAATAATAGTGCTAATTCATTGCGAGAAACTATAATTGAATAAATGTGTTATATTCATTGCGAGAGAGAGATTGGACTAAAGAAACTATCTTAGATGGAACGTAATAAATTTATTAAGCAAACTAAATTTTTAATTTATTAAACTTTTCTGTGAGTTTTTTTATTCACTTTTTTTTTCACTAAGAAAAACGGGTTCGTGGCTTAGCGCCCATATAATTTTTTGTTTTCTCATTAGAATGATACACGTAAAATATTTCATTTCTATTTACAGTGTTGAAGCCCAGTGGCTGAGTGGTTGTGTATCGCGCTCCCGCGCCACAGGTCCGGGTTTCAAATCCCGCGCTGGGCAAGGTCGACTCAGCCTTTCATTCCTTCAATGGATCGATAAATGAGTATCAAGCTTGCTTGGAAACTGGACATTGGGTATTTCGCGTCAGACTGACCACTTGACATGCACCCCAGCGCCTAAGGTCATATAAACTGAGATAGGCACAGTAAGCCTTGGCGCTCTTGGGCTAGTGCACCACTGAGTTCAGTTCAGTGTGTACAATTTTAGTAAAAATTTGTCATTATTGAGATTTAAAAAAAAAGTTATTTCAGATCATCCACTAAAACTAAACATTGAAAGGGGGCGGGGAGATATTAATTATTGGTTTCATTTTTTAAAATTTAGATATAGATTTGTATGTCATGCCTATGGCTTGTATTGAATGTAAAAGTAAAACATTTAAGTAGGCAGCACATGAATAAATACATCTGTTATTTTATTTTACGTTTCAATCTCGCTCAAGTTCTTCCTCTTTGAACCGTGTGTGTGGCATGCTATATATATATACATATATACACACATATATATGTAATAATTCCCTCTAACATACTTTTAATTAACTCTTTAATGATCTATAAATAATCTTTTTAATTCTTAGGTTTAAAAATAAACGTTGTAATCTTAATCGTAATCGGCTAAACCGATTTCCGTATCTCGCGCATTTTAGCCAATCAGATGCCCAAAGGAAAACACCTATTCAACGTAATCGCGCTCTCTTTCTCTGCTTGCCGCCATCACGTAAGATTGTAAATACTTGCTGCTTTTTTGTCTTTGTGTTGTGTCCTCCAAAATGTCGCTGTCTATGCAATGTTAACGTAACGTAATTGTGCTTTAATCTGTTGATGTGTGCTCATAATAAAGGAGGTAAAGCTATTCGGAAGACGTCATTACTAAATCAACATTGATACTTACTCTACACCGGCCCCAACACTACTTCAATCTACTACACACATATATATATTGCCTGTAAACAGTAAATCATGAGTTTTATTTCACATAAATATAAAAAGCACCAATTACTGTAACATTAAGTCATTTTACGAAGTCAAAGTTTCAAAAAAGGATAATGTTTTCAACTTCTTTTAAAATTATTATCAATATCTTTTTTCTCTATACATTTTAATCTCGTACATAATCTTGAGTTTTATTTTAAGACAAACCGTTACCCACATAACTTTGCTGGGTATTTAATGATGTTATAATTGTTTTTGAGTTATTTTTATTTAAGTCCTTTAATATTAAGGTTCCGATTGTATTGAAAACATAATAGCCCTCACCTTTTTATTTGAAAAGGAAAGGACTCTTGAATACCTAAAACAAAATACTTATCTTCAACGCCCCGTAATCCCCTTCCTTCTGTAGGAGTCAATTTTCGCAAAAACGATTTTTAGCTCAGCAAAAGAAATATGCTTGTCCAATTTCAAGCCTGTAGCAGGATGTAAATGACGCAGTATTTTCTTATCTGAATAAAGTCGAAAAAAGAACTCTCTCGAGAGTTAGGAATCAAAAATATTGTCAAACATCTATCAGTCAATATTTTAAAATTTCTATTTAACTGGCGCGTAATAATTCACTAATAGTATTTTTCGCTGATGAATAAAAACTGCAAAATTTCTAACTAAAAATAATTTTTTGTGTAGTTGCTTATTGTAGAATTTCCAAAGTAGATGCAAAAAAAAAAAAAATTGTATTTTGTTTGAGCCCCGATTTAACGAACAATATGTTCCGTTCCGAGAAATTCGTTAAATCGGGGCCCGACTATATGTCATTTTTGAGTTGATTCTTCTTGTAAAAGTTTAGTTTAAGTCACACTTGTATAGAGACAGTGATGCCGGTTTTACTAGTTTCGATGAACTAATTTGATAACATAATGTATTTTTAAGATGTAAATTCAACTTCAAACGGAGACAAGAACTGGCATTGCTATCACCGGCAGCAATAGGTTCGAAGTCATCTTCTGTGAAGGTCCAGGTGACCAGAAGTTTTGATACTCTATAAGGAAATATATGGAGTACACGCGTAACGTAGATTACATATGACATCATTTTAGGGCGCTGTTAAATAAATTTAACCATTGGGGGGTGGGGGTCTGTACAGAGCAAATTTTTGTAAAGGACAAATAAAAAGAAATTGACATATGTGACATGAAAAGCAGGAAATTTCTTATTTGGTAAAATAAATAACTAAAAAGTTTCACCATGTAATGATATAATAAATAATCTTTAAAAAAGATAACAAAAAACTAAAAATTTTAATTAAATTGAATAGGTGATGATAATATAACTAATAAAAAATCAACGATGAATATATATTTTATAATAAAAGAATTGAATCTGTTAATTAAAAATGTGTATTCTGAATTAATAGAAAACAAGAAATAAATTAGGTTATTTTTTTTTATGTTCTTGTCAGTTTTGATAACTAGCCAATCAGAGACTTAATCTCGGGCGAAATGAAGTCTCTGATTGGCTAGACGCTTGACACTCGACGTTTGTACGCCTTGCTGTGAATTCAGCTTTACAGTACACTGACACTAGG
>BMAV01020799.1:536974-551796 GCA_019973955.1 Trichonephila inaurata madagascariensis
TATATATATATATAATCTATATAATCTATATTTTTTATTAATACAATATTTATTTAGGCTTATGAGCAAAGTATTGTTTGCCTTAATTAAAACACCTAATTACTGTTTATATCGTTTGTTTTAATTTAAACATTGGATTATTAGTTTTATTGTTCCAGAATTGTCTGCTTTGGCCGGATGTGTTGTTTTTGATGACATATATACTACATCGTTTTTGTGCAAATTTGAAATGGGCGTTGAAAATTATTGCTTTCATCTTGCTTGAATTACAAGTATTTTTTCATTTTACATGAGAATTTCGTTAAACGTTATGTTTTATTTCTTCTCTCTCTCACAAATTTAACTTGTCATTCAAACATCATAAAAACTTGCTATACACAGTGTAGAGCAAACTTTTTGCTATTTAGTTGAAAGTTAATGTGCACTGGATTACCTGCTTTTCGATATTTCTTCTAAATTGTAGAGAATTATTCCATGAAACATTTTATAAGTTTGAACATACAAAGAACATCCTTGAACTTACAGTATAGAACAAAAATTCAGTTACTTGAGATTTAATGAAGCACTAATAAGTAGAAAAAGAAAAAGTCTTAATTTCCCTTTTTCTTAAACAGTTGGAAATAGTTTGTCTTTTTAATAAAGCATTTGATAAGCTATTTTCAATTTTGCAGGAATTTTCTTTAAGGTATCCGACTACGTTCGGAACCGTGATTTTAAAAAAGCGCATGAATGGATAATTTTTATGATATTTAGTGTCACTTAGATTAGAATACATGTATAAAATTGTTTTAAGGACATTTTGACAAAAAAAATATTTAAATACAATATTTCGGCAAAAAATTAACTTAGAATAATTTTTTTTCCAAATGTTCTCCTTTTGTGAAAAATGCTTCTATTATAATAATATTTTACCTGTATATAGCTCAGACCTCTTCACAGAGACTCAAGTATGATTTTTGAAAAATTCACATTATTTTCAGAATTACCACCCATTGAAATAAGTATTGGCGGTTTTTTTTCTTAAAATTGCTCCCCTCTGTTGTTGTAAAATATGGATAAACCCACTTCTAAGTTATATATTTCAAAAATTCTAGTTGAGCCTCTGTAAAAAGGTCTGAGCTATATATACAGGCAAAATATTATTATATATAATAGAAGCATTTTTCACAAAAGAACATTTTGAAAATGGGTCATTCTACGTTCATTTTTCGCCAAAGTATCGTATTTAAGTAATTTTTTTTGTCAAAATGTCCTTAAAATAATTTTATACATGTATTCTAATCTAAGTGACACTAAATATAAAGAAAATTATCCATTTATGTGTGACACTAAATATCAAGAAAATTATCCATTTATGCACTTTTGCAAAATCACGGTTCCGAACGTAGTCGGATACCTTAAAATAGCATATGTTTTCAAGAAGATAGATATGCTTCTTTAAATAAATATAAAGTTTTCAGATGTTAGTTGCTTATATACTTGTGAAACTAAAGAAAAATACCTGTGATATTGTAGGGTATGTGTTTATGTTTTTTCTAGAAGTATTTGAATCGTAAGGGAGCTCTCTCAAAAAAGTTGTTTTTATTTAAAAGGCATAAGATGGTTAAATTAAATTACTTAACATTTACTAATGTACAAATTATATGGTAATATAAGTCTATTTTTTTAAAAAAATCAATACCATCTTTCAAAACATCTGTATTAATTTCATCTTCCACGTTAGAAGGATTAAATCCTGTGTTTTGATTTGTTTCATATACCTAGAAAAATAATTATATAGCTCCCGCATGCCTCTCTTTTCCCAGCGATTAGTTAGTGTCTTCCCCTAAAATCACCCAAATAGTTCATCAAAATAACAACTATTACCCTTCATTTAACTGCGTCCTTATAACATCTCTATTATTTTCCCCATTGTATTTCCTTATTTAAGAGTATTCGGGGATTCATCTGTCACTTTTCTGTATCTGTACTTGTAGCTAAAAGCCTCACAATAGCTACTTTCTTCTATTTCTGAAATATCTAAGTTAACTCATTGTTTTTATTCTTGCAGGCTCTCTTTTGTCACGACTAAGGGAACAAAAATGTCCATACACTTCATTCTTTATTCACTTTACAAAATTCGAATTATGCTGACATTAATTTTTTACCGTAAAATCCGGAGTATAATGCGCATTTTTAACGCAAAAAAATGCAATCGAAATTTAAGGGTGCGCATTATACGCCGGGTATAAAAATGAGAGCTTAAAAAAGAAAGAAAAAAAGATGAGAGAGTTTAAAGAAAGTAGACTTTTATATATATATACATACGAAATACTGTTTATTAAAAAAAAAACTCATTCCTTTCGAATTTAAGGTGTTGTAGATCTAGAAATATACTATTTTTCCCCCCTTAAGGTGACTGCTTACCTTCGGACCCAATATAAAACAAATTGAGTGTTTTTAGGAAGAAAAATAAAAAAAAAATATGTAAATACATAAAAATTTTTAAATAAATATTGTACTTTTTTAGAAAAATTGGTTGTTCTCAAGGAAATTTTACCAAATTTTTACTGAAACGCGTAACACTTGTGACGTCTCTCGCGTCCTTCTTCTAACATAACTCCTAAGTTCTTTGACGGCCACGATTAATGGCAAAACTTTTCCAACCCAATACCAAGAAGAGAAACGAATCGAATATGCAAAAGAGATATACTTTAAAAGGATAGAAAGTTTGATGAGATAGAGCGGCAAGCCTAGAGATAACTTAGTGTGGAATCATTCGGAACAAGTGTTAGTCGTCCTATAGCTCTGGAAGAAGGATACGTTCATCTCAATTAAAATATAATAAAGATTAAGAAAGTCTGAATCTTCTCATCTAAAATTACGTAATAGGTATTACTTCAACCTAAGAAGGAGGGTGACTCTATAAAAGGTAATATTTTGTATAAGAAGTTAGATTAGACAGTTAATTATTATAATTAAGATAAGTGATCTAGTTACGCGATCTGACTTGAATATAAGGTTTAATTGTGGGCTCATTTTCACTTTAAGAAAGTTGTTATTTAGAATTAAGTAATTTAAGTTATTCTTAATAAAAGTTGTGTTAAGAATTACATAATGTCTCATCATTTAGATAATCCCTCACCTCTAGCTTACGCGAATCACCCAAGACATAGTCATCACAGGATGGCTATGTCGCACACTGTATAAAAATTTCTAATACAATTATCATAATTTTCTTTATACATAGCATACATATTACGGTGCTGTTCAAAATGAACCAAAATCTAAGAGAAACAGTAAAATACAAAAAATTACGGACAATTATACATAATGGTATGAAAATTTTGATATTTTTAAGGTTTTTTCTTTATAAAAACTACCCTAAATGAAAAAGTATTTAACCTAAACAAAAATTATGATCCACTTTATGAAAAATAGCATAATAAACAATCCCACAAAATTTCGAAACGTTATCTGGTTTGGTTCTTAAGATATCATGCATATGGTAACAAGTTTCTTTCGAAAACATAATTTTGAGAAAAACGCTTTTAAAGTTTTATCTTACCACCCTTTTGCATAGAGTGATGTTTTTTAAAATCACTATAACTTTTTATTTCTATTCCGCGTAAAGGAAAAAGAAAAACTGTTTTGTAAAGAAAAATGTTCAAACTATAAGATTTTGAAATAAAAAAAAATGCCTTATGTTGACGAAAAACGACATTTTCTAGGTAGGCAGTTACTTTAAATATGGAATAATAAATGATTTCTAATCATAAAACCATTGCGCGCGTACACTTCAGGTTTCTTCTTTAAAAAGGGGGTGCACGTTATACGGCGCAAATAGACATAAAAACTAAAAATTGTTGCTTGAAAGCACTGGCGTAGTTCTGAATGAACTTCGTATTATATAAAACTGCTCCAGAGCCCTTTTGTAGAAGTGAAAGGCTTTTTAGTGGTATTGTAGTTACACATATTGGGGCCCCTGTAGCTTGGGGGCCCCGTATCATTGATACAGCTAATATGGTGGTAGCTACGCCTCTGCTTGAAAGTATAAGTGCGCGTTATACGCCGGATTTTATGGTATGTTAAATGAACGTGTTATGACGAATTTTCTACATGCAGTGTTAAGTTTGCTGTCCAATAATTTGTTAATTTCATGACTTTTTGTATTTCCTTAAATACTATTTCTTCTTTCTAAAAATTCAGTTATAAGTAATTAAATTATAAATAAAGAAGGAAATGAAATATAGTTCAATGATATTGATCCTATTATACAATAAGAAGTAATAATTTAAAAGGAAACGTATCTTTCACTCATTGTTTGAAAGTTTAAAACTAGTTAATTACTATATCCTCATATCATTCTTTATCATACTCCAGCTTATTATCTATCGTTAAAAAGGGGGAAAATATATAAAAAAATTACGAAGACGCGTTACTTCAAAACAACATGCATCATCAAATATTTTTCAAAACAAAGATATGGTTCATCTGTTTTATTAATCCTCATCCATGCTCTAGGCAATTCATTTTGAAACATTCCGTGAAAAAAAATAACAAATACCAATCAAAGAGGGGGGAAAAAACGCGTGTGAATAGAGCCCCTTGTTCATCTTGAAAAAATTTACCGCTAGGAGGCTTACGGAACTGATGAGTCTGCGTGAGATACTCCGCATGTAATTTATGTTTCTAAAGTCAAACCGTGTCCATAAAACAGGAAGTCACAGTGTCTTCTCGATAATCAAAGTTATTTTTCTAGCAGCACATAAAGATTATTCTACTATATATAATCTATCACACATATTTTTTTACAATAAAATTGAGCATTTGCACGACTATTGTTTATTTTAAAGGAATTTTTATATAAATCATTTGTTTTTGAGACTCTAGGTAAAGACTCCTTGTGTACCGACAAAAGTAAAACACAAGGCTTACAAACGTAAGTCAATAATCAATCAATAGTGGTAGGAAATTTCAAATAGAAGTATTCAGGCACAAATGGGAATCAAAAGGGAAAAGAAACAAGGATGCAAACGGAGACATTCAGTAATTAAAAGTATACAATGGGGAAGATTAGGAAACATGATCCTAATGGGATTTTCAAAATACAAATAAATATAAAGCATACATTCACTATACATATGCAAATACATATATACAGATACACACACACATACATATATACAGATACACACACATATACATATATACAGATACACACACATACATATATATAGATACACACACATACATATATACTTACACAAATACACATACACACATATACAAACGAATATATATGTACAGTTGGATCCCGATTTAACGAATTCATCAGGATCGAACAGTTTGTTCGTTAAATCGGGGTTATTCGTTATATTGAAGTCCAAACAAAATAAAAAAACTTTGCATTTATCTTTTGGAAATCCTACAATAAGAAACTACACAAAAAATATCCTTAATTGGAAATTTTGCCCGATTAATTCTACAGCTGAAGCGCAGTGGCTGAGCGGTAGTGCACCGCGCTTCCACATCACAGGTCCATCTGAGGTACAAACCTCGCGCTGAGCAAGGTCGGCTTAGCCTTTCATCCCATTAGTGGGTATATAAATGGCTTGCTTGGGCCAAGCTTGCTTGGGAACTTAAAACTGGGGGGTTTGCGTCAGACTGACCACCTGATCGGAACATCTGCTCATGCACCTCAGGGCCCAATGTCACGTGTACTCATATGGGTACAGTAGGCGGCGTTAAGTTAATTCTGCAGCTAAAAATACTACTAGTGAATTATTAAAAACCAGTTAATTGGAAATTTTAAATTACTTACTTATAGATGTTTGAAAATCTTTTTGATTCCTGACTCGAAACAGGATTTTCGAACTCGATTTCGACTTAATGCGTAGAAGAAAATATTGCGTCATTTACATCCTGCTGCATAAGGGATATTTTCACAGTTTTCAAACGATGTAATGCATTAGAAAATGTAATGGTTTTCATAAGAGTTCCATTATCAATTTATGCATCAGAATCGCTATTCATTCGCTCCGACAAATCAACAGTTTCCTGAACTTCAGTTGCACTGGTAGGCAGTCCGTGATCAAATGTAATATAATCGTTAAAGTCTTAAAATATTCCCCTGTATTGTGGAGTGGGATGAGATAAGGAAAGCGTTTCCTGTCCTATTCAAAACTCACACGATATGTTATAATCATGACTCATCTGCACTTGTTAGGCCTAATAACGCTCTGCACTCTTGGCCGCCAAAATTTGTTTGTTTCTTTCAAAAAAATTTTTTTTTCTGTTCCGGTCTACAAAAAATGTCATTAGAAAAAACATTAAATTTTTTCTAATGCAAACTAATGAAAAAATTTTTGAGATGATGGAATAATTCGTTATTTCGGGGTTTATTACTCGTTAAATAGGAGTTTTTGCCTTCACTTTAATCGGAGAAACAGAAAAATTCGTTAAGTAGCGAAATCCGTTAAATAGGGTTCGTTAAATTGGGGTCCGACTTTATATACATATATGTACAGTAAATGTTTTTAAACACACTATATTTATAACCTAAATAATACGGGAAAAAATGCTATAAATGTATGCACACGATGTAAAAGATGATTTGTTGTGAACAAAGGCTGAGAAAGGAGGAGGCCACGCTTTATTGTTCTTTTATAGACAATTCATGAGTGTGCGTCTTTTGGAAGTTTTAAATCATTTGACTTTGTTTTTGACCAATACTTAGTTTTCTGTGAATGAAATGAAGTGAAAATATATCAATTATCATCAAAATTGTAGCAATAATGGAAAATTTGTTAAAAAAGAATATAATCCTCTTTCTTTAACATTTTTATATAACAACTAGTTGGGTGGCCCGGCGTTGCATGGGCTTCCAAAAAGTGTAAAGCTTTATGCCTTTGAAGATTCCCCTTCCCCTCTCAGTGTCAGCACTTCCTGGTGTGTGTGATTTCTATATTAATATCGTTAAAAAAATCTTTTACGAAGTTTCTTTCACGTCTTTGTCCCGTCGGGCAAGTCTGTTTTCTCGCCACTTAGGCCGGTGTTGCACAGGCTTTTTCCGTGGGTACAACTTAACCCCCCCCTCCCCCCATGGAAATTTTCCCATTCTCTGTGGACGCCAGCACTTCTGTGTGTGTGTCTGAGCGATGTGAGTGATTTCGATATTTATGTCATTTAAATCCCCTTTTCAGAAATTTCTTCCACTTTTTCTCTTTGTCAGAAAAGGTTTCTTTTCTCTCCGTTCAGCCCATTGTTGTTTGGGCTTTTTCACGTATACCCCCCTACTTTTTTTTTTAATCAAATTTCTATTTTCGATTAAAAATTTACAAAGTTAATCCAGTTTTGTTCTCAAGAAAACACACAATGTACTAATTTATTATTAAATAAATAATTTAGTAATAAATAATAAAACGCAATCTAACTTTAATTCTTAAAAAAAAAGTATATCAATTTTCGTTAAATAATGAATAAAAAAAGTGTCTACGGTTAGCTATGAAACGACTGCTTTTATCTGGATGCTTGATTTTTCGATTAAATATATGTAAATATGAAAAAAGAACAACGGGGGGAAAGCCTAAAAATTTGCTTACATTCCTTGTATAAGAAAAGATTTAAAAGGAAATAGTACTATTTGATAAAATCTCATGGCAGCAATTTCTTATATTTTAAGGTTTTTCAATAAATTATTTCTCTAAAAGAAAACTACCGGTTGCAATGAATTATAAGAAACTAAGATCGTATTAATTATTTTATACATGAAGCAATGAATACTTTCTTAAAATTCAAACTAATAAGTTGGATTTGGAAAATTCATTATTTACACTCATTATTAAAGAAAAACATTAAAAAGAAAACACTTTTATCTGACAGAAAAATCTTTTATCTGCTTACGTACTCTCCGTAAGTGGTTTTTCCATACATGCGCTCGCTAAAAACACTCAAACGTGAGTTCTGAGGTATTTTTCTCATAATTAACTATTACTGGCATTTCGCGATTTTTCAAATTTTTTTCGTTGTATTTTTACAGCTCCCCAAGACGGAAAAAATATATCTTCATAAAAAATATTTTATGTATAAGAAAAGCATAATTTTTTTTTTACTGCAAAATTCCAAAATTTTTTGAAGTTTTACAATATTTGTTTCAAATTAACTTGGCAGCGTTGGAAAAGGTTAAAAAAATATACCAATTTGCTTGAAAAATAGTTTTATCTTTTTTTAGGAATTTAAATTAGAAAAAAATCCATATAAATTTGTAAAAAATGTGAAACATTGTAAAAATTGAGATTTTAATAATCTATTACAAGTTTATCACATGTTAAAAGCCTTTATTCAATTCTCTCTCTCTCTCCTACTATTAACTCATGCTCTCTATTTATTTATTTATCTTGGTGGAATTTTCAATCGTTAATAAAATACATTTTAAAGCGCTCCATTGAGCTGAAATTTTATATACGTGATTATTTTGGATGACAATACAATAATTTAATTATAATTAATAAAAATTATTTGATTAAAATTAATTATTTAAAGAATTACAAATACACAGCCACGTTGGCGACTTGTGTCAAAACTTGAAAAGGTTTTTTTTCTCTCGTTTTAAAGCATTCAGTTGAACTGAAATTTTATATACACGATTGTTTTGGATATGACAATACGATACTTTAATGATAATTAATAAAAATTAATTACCGCTTAATGTTGTGATTCTGTCTCATATGTATATATATATATTTATATTAATTGTAACTATTTAATAAAAAGTAGCTAAAATAAAATTTTTCTTTGATCTAAGTAGGAATAGACTTAAAATTTTTTTTTTACATTATTTGTTTTTTAAACAAAGTTAATTAATACAGTGAATAGAGCAACGTCATGAAATTCCAGTTTGGCTGAAAACTGATTTTTGACGCCAACTTTTGTCATTGTTGTAACAATAACAGTGTTACAACAATGCATACAAATCAAAGTTGGCACCAAAAACTGTTTTTTTTAGGGTGGACCACCCTTATCACTTAGGGGTATGAAAAACAGTTTACGTCCTATTCTCAGACCTACTGAATTTACGCACAAAATTTAATAAGAATCAGCCCAGCCGTTTTGGAGGAGTTTGGTAACAAACACTGTGACACGAGAATTTTATGTATTAGACTTTCAACTACTTTATACATTTCCTGTCTTCCTATTAAGTTATTTCATAACCAGACAAAAACTGTAATCTGACTTAAATTGTTATGGCTACCACTTTTTAGTTTCGCAATTTTGTGTTAATATATATCTAAGCTCAATATTTTCTTACTCTCAAATTTTTCACTCCTTTGAAATTTCAAACGTATTTTTCTTCTTTGACATCCAACCAGGATCTTCCTTATCAGAGCAAGTACAGTGAAAATCATTTAACTCGAAACTGAGGGGGGGGGGGCCTGAAATATTTTTTCGTGTTAAAGGATATTACAAAATAAAAACATGTATCAACAAAATTAAGTTTATTAGAATTTATTTTTTATACGTAGATATGTATATATGCGTGTATTTAATAAAAATCAATGAAACAAAAACATTCACAAGAACTTAAGGAAATTTAATACAAAATTTTCAAGTTTTTGTAAAACTAAACATTTTCAACTCACAGTTTATGGAAAAGAATCTGATATTTTTCTTTGCATTGTCTTTTTTAGAATCAAAATGTCAACAAATTGTTTGATGTCGTCCATTTTGTTATACATTTCACCATTGGAATGTGCGTTCAAATAACTGCACATACATTTCGGAGAACATGGGAACAGGAGCTGCATTATTCATTTCATTTTCGTCGTCGTAATCTGCATCAATGATATTTCTTGAGCTTTGAACAAACTCCAAAATGTCTCTTCCATATTTGTGGCTGAACACACATTATCATCAACTGCAACGAATTCTTCCGATGATACAGTTGGACAGTCCAATAATTCATTAACTTTCTTAAACATTTCATTAAGTGTCGGATCAATTTCAATATCCAGAAGGGAAATCCTTTTGTGTTAAGGTATCCAACTACTTTCGGGAACCGTGATTTTGCAAAAGCGTGTAAATGGATAATATTTATGATATTTAGTGTCACTTAGATTAGAATACATGTATAAAATTGTTTTAAGGACATTATGACAAAAAAAATTTATTTAAATACAATATTCTGGCAAAAAATTAACTTAGAATAACCTTTTTTCCAAATGTTCTCCTTTTGTAAAAAATGCATCTATTGTATTAATATTTTGCCTGTATTCAGCTCAGACCTATGTACAGAGGCTCAACCAGAATTTTTGAAACCCATAACTTGGAAGTCGGTTTATCCATGTTTTACGACAACAGAAGGGAGCAATTTTAAGAAAATACGCCGATAATTATTTCAAATGGTTGTAACTCTGAAAATAATTTGAATTTTTCAAAAATCATAGTTGAGCCTCTATACAGAGGTCTGAGCTATATACAGGCAAAATATTAATACAATAGAAGCATTTTTTACAAAAGGAGAACATTTGGGAAAAAAGGTTATTCTAAGTTAATTTTTTGCCAAAATATTGTATTTAAATAATTTTTTTTGTCAAAATGTCCTTAAAACAATTTTATACACATATTCTAATCTAAGTGACACTAAATATCATGAAAACTATACATTTATGCGCTTTTTTAAAATCATGGTTCCGAACGTAGTCGGATACCTTAAGTGATTTTCGTTACGTATTAAGAGAAAAAATGCATGAAAATACATTGTAGTTTGTTGGGACCGTTGAGTTATTTCGTATTAACAGATATTTCGTCTTAAGCGTTTTCGCGTTAAACGCATTTCACTGTACTTTTAACAAAACTAATTTTTGTTCTTCAATTCTCGAGCTTCTTTGTTGTATCCAGATTGGCTTGGATTGCCACCCTCTTCCTCAGAAGTTTTTTTACATCTCTTGTGTTTCATTTTTATTAAAATCCAAAAATATTAAATAATAACCTAGTCAGTCAGCTCAAAATTTAATATTTCTCAATAAATTTAAAAGCTCATTTTTTTTCAAGAAAAACTACTTTACACTGGGTGTGTGTGTGGAATAATAGACCTCATAATTGAAAAATAGAACCCGCGACAGGGCTAGATGCTCCCGTAAATATTCTCTTCACTATAAGAAAAGTGAGGGAAAGCGTTTTAAATTCTAATGTGCCTTTAACTCAAACTCAAAAAACACTTCTCTTTTTCGAACAGAAAAATACTCCGAAAATAATATATTTTAACTTCATTAATGTATAAAAAACATCCCATGCTGTTATAATACTCGTTTTTGACAAAATCATTCCATTTTTTTTTACGCTTTACATTTTGTATCTAACACTGTACAACTTATTTTTTAAAAATCTTGTAAAAGTAAAACTAGATAAAAATATTTATAGAATGTTTCTCTCCAATTTTTAAATTTTTATGAAACGATAAATGCCAGTATAAAGTTTGCCCAAAGAATATTGGATTTGCGGAAGGCTTTATAGCATCCTATAAAGAAATTGATTTGAATATATTTATAAAGTGCTTTAATAATTTTCGAAATATGGTTTTCTTGCACCATTACACCGCTACCAGTGTGTTTTTCAGTCTTCTTACTTACCCTGTAGCTGGCAGCCGCAAGTTCATTCAGATATCTTGTCGGACGAGTGTTTAATAACGTCACACTTTAAAGTAGGGGTCTTCAACCCGTGGCCCGCGGGCCACGAATAGCCCCCTGAGGGCATTTTAGTGCCTCTTATTTGAATTTGAGGGAATTAAAAAAAAATGTCTTGTCTGTTTTTGTCGAGAAAAAAAAACCCCGCTATTTTTTCTGTTATTCTTGATGTTTAAAATATTTCACTGATGGGACTGAGAAAAAATTTTCAGAAAGTGACGAATTTTTCAAAAATTTTACTGTATTTTAAATAATTTTAAATTAAAAAAAAAGTCTGGCTTTGCTTAAAATCTCAGAAATTTTCGGAAAAAAGGTGAACTCTTATCTTTAACAGGTTTTTGAGAATTATTTCAATTTGATTTCCATTTAACTTTTTTTTGCACCGATATATGTACAAATTTGTTAAACACAATCTTTTCATTTATAATCAGTTGTAGCCTTGTAAGACAAACCTCTCTTTTTTTTTATATAAATTTCCTAACTACAATATTTTTTTGACAGTCGTGTGGGCCGCGGATCACTGTGAATTTATTGATGTAGCCCACGTTTCATTATAAATTTATTAATTTGGCCCTCGAGCGTGAAATGTTGAACACCCCTACTATAAAGCAAAGAGAGAGCATGATGACGGATCTCGTAATTTTGTTGTTGTTACTTATGCCACCTGATCGACAGTAATATCAGATGAAAGTCCGTGAATTTATCACGGCAAAGGGCTACATATACGCTTGTAAGCGGTAACTTTGAGCACCACACAGGTGTCAATGAGATTTGGTTCGATTCCACCCCAATTTTGAGGGAGGAGGACAGTCAGAGGCCTCCCACCTCTCTTTCCCTTCCACCAACCTCACGAAAGGACATGCGGCTAAACGGCTATTTAAAGTACTCCCATCCCACGAAGGCACTATACATTTACAAACATCCATACGTTCTCCGGGATTCGAACCCGAATTCAACGGCGCAGCAGTCAGCGTCACTAACAAATATACCGGATGGGTGGCTCGTAATTTTGTACCACGGTTTAGTGACGAGGACAATTCTTGAGCTGGCACCCCAATGTCCTAACTTCCACACCACGCAAACGGGAGGACTTCGAGCCACAACAGATTTAATGTACATCAGCCACTCCACTCAGCGGGTCTTCAGAGGCACTAGAATTCGAACCTGCGCCTTGATAAACATCAACCACGAGTTCGTGATTATGACCACTAGGCTACCACGTTCACCAGCATTCTGTCGATGCCGCTTAAATTGCACTATTCTTCCCGAAACGATATCCTTCCATGTTCTTTTTGTTCAAAGGAAACAAAAAGAAGCCTGCTGGTGTCAGATCTGGATTGTAATATAGTAGATCAGTACATTGTTCATCGATATATTCTTTCAATATTTTATGTCACTTGAAGAAAAAGCATCCTGGACATCATTTTGCCCTTGTGACTCACGGATAATAATGGAATCCTCCTCAGTAGATTTGTTCAGTGTAACGTGAAATCAAGCAACACAAGCTCGTTGCTTTTTTTTCTCTCGACATAAACGCTAAACTCGCTTTCACTTTGTGCTATACACTCCAACGACTTGGAGGCAACTAACACATGGTTATTCTAACTTCATCTTATACCCCTCCAACCATTTTACCCAGGGAGATCACCCTCCACTACTTTCGATTCGTTAAAAAAAATCAATCCTGATAACTTTTGACAAACCTTTCACTATAATACCGGGTGGTTATAATTGAAGTTGCACTATTCGGAGGCATGTTGAACCTGTTATGCTTATCGGATTTTGATGAAACTTGGAATATATGGGAAAAAGATTTCTGCAATAAAAGAAATTGGTATAAATTTTGACTACCAGGTGGCTTTTATGGAATATTCCTTGTGCAAATCAGTAAAACCTTTATATAAACTTGCAGTCATAACCAAAGCATCATTCACTGCACGCTTGTCATCGTTAATCATTCCTGCTTTACAGGAACGACAATGTTTGCAAACCACTATCTTTATGCAGGATGAAGTAACTCCTCGCATTGGGGGTGCCAAGTCAAAGCACTGCTTGATGCTAACTTTGGTGATAATCGTGATTATTCAGATATTTTCCGGGTGCATGGCCTTCTCACTCACCCGACTTCAACTCCTGTGATTTCTAGTTGTGGGTATTTCTAAGAGACCATGTTTGTAGAGTAGGAATCAGAACTTCACCTTTTTTGAAAGCTAGTGTTATACGGCATATGACTGAAATCCCTCGTGAGTTGCTTCGTGCTACCATTGAAAACGCTATATAGTGTTCTCAACATGTTATTGATGTCAATGGAGCATATATTGAGCCTATTCCGTAAATGAATAAATTTTAACTTTTCTAACATATTTTGTCCTTCTTTGGACACCTCACTTCCTTTTAGTGGTCAAAATTTGAACTATCTTTTTTACTGCAGAAACCTTTCTCCCATGGGTCCATATAGCATGTATTCCAAGTTTCATCAAAATCCGATAAGCAGAACGGGTTCTACAGGCCTCTGAATAGTGTAACTTTAATTATAACCACCCGGTATAAAAATATAGCCACCTGTATTCATATTAATGAATTACATTTTTCTATCTATGAAAGTATTCCGAATTTGAGACATGTTATTTACAATTAATTGGAGACATTTATGAGCAAGCGAAATAAGGCAGTTTAATTAGGTACCATTAATTATCTATTAGAGAAATTGCTTTAGCTATATAACTGCACTGTACAGCAAATACATGCTTTAAGAAATTAAAAAAAAAATGACAGCTCATTTAAATTATTAATTTGTATTTCCTATACTACTCACCAAACTTAACTGTGACTGACAGCGCCATGTTTTCCCGCACTTCTTACCCAAAATTAAGGTTACACCCCTGCACCAAGGGCATTCAATAAGTGAACATCAGGGACGCAAGGTCTGTCTGCACCGATCCGCAGCACTTTGAAAGGTGTTACTTTCATTCATACCCGCATTACTACTTAAAATTATATGTAAATTCAGTGTAAATATTTTTCTAAAGTAAGTCCAATTCAAAGCAAAGTCATCAATATGTATAGTCCTGTTTACTTTCCTCTTGGATATTTTTTCGATGTCGCTTTTGGTTCTATAAGAATATTTTAAATTATTAAATGTAATCTAAATTTTTTTAA
>BMAV01020800.1:0-17749 GCA_019973955.1 Trichonephila inaurata madagascariensis
AACAAATTTTTAAAAAAAAAATTTAGAGAATAAAAAAAAATAATAAAATATTTGTTTATGCACCCGTTGTTTTTTTAAGTAAACATTTTTTAAAGAACAAATCATTGTAACCTTCAAATATTTTTTATTTATTTTTATTTTTTAAAAATATTTATTTTTCAGAAAATTCAATATGTAAAAAGAAGCATAAAATTTTATCAGATTTAATAAATAAATATCTCTCTCTACACGCGCGAGAACACGGACGCCTTTTTATCAAGCAAGAAACGTATGTTGTGCTGCCATCTATTTTTGTAATTTGTAACTAACAATTTATGTCAAATTATTGATTAAGATTTTTACACGTATAGGTATTACTTTTGAAAGCTTATAAAAAATGATTAATTTAAAAAATAAAGATCAAATTAATGCTCCTTTTAACAATAATATAAAATTTTTGAAAAAAAAATATAAATTATTTTATGGACGCTTGAAAAACATTAGACCAAATAAATAATTTGTACAAAATAAATTGTGACTCATTTTTTCCTTTCTCTAAATTTCCAATTTTCGAAGTTTCACTTAAGCCAAATATTTTATGATTCATACATTTTAAAAATTTGAAATCTGTTAAAGAAAAACTTAACAAATCATACTCTATTACATAATTAATATTTTCTTTATAATCTACATTTTATAATATTTATTTTTATTTCATACTTATTTTAGTGAAACTACATCTTATTATATTCAACAAATACATTTAAATTATAAATTAAAAAAATTCGCATTGGAAATCATCATTTTACAAGAAAAATAATAATGATTTAATCATTAAATCAATAGCTCAAAAAAATTCAAAAAGCAGATTTTACCCATCTAAGCTGCGAATCACTTGTGATATCTCGCCAGAATTTAGCAAAATCACCAAATATATCCTGAACAACCTTTCCAACAATCAGAGGTGCGAGAGCTTTAACAGCAGCCACGACTAGATTAAATTGAATGCATTTCATGAGTACAGAATTTCTAAACATTTTAACAAATATATGTTTTAATATAAATTAAACATGCACTGAAATTAAATTAAAGATCGTTAGTTTTTAAATCCGTTTTGTTTTATTGATAAGTTCAGCATTGTGATAACTGTATAAAATGATTTGTAAAGTTACTAACCATTCAATTTTTAAATCACTTATACATACATGCCACACACACTTTACACATATCTTTCTTAATCAAAAAAACAAGTAATATAAAAAAAATTTAAGTCAATTCCTACTTAGATCAACAAAGAAAAATTTTATTTCAGCTACTTTTTAATTAATAGTTACAATTAATATACATATGTATATACATATGACAAAATCAGAACATTAAGTGGTAATTGATTTTTATTAATTATCATTAAAGCATCGTATTGTTATCCAAAACAATCGCGTATATGAAATTTCAGTTCAACTGAATGCTTTAAAAAGTGAGGAAAAAAAGTCCTTTAACCTTTTGACACAAGTCGCCAAAAGGGTCGCTAAATCACCAAAAAGGATGCCAACCTGGCTGAATTTGTAATTCTTTGAATAATTAGTTTTAATCAATTAATCTTTATTAATTATAATTAAATTTATGTATTGCCATCCAAAATAATCATGTATATAAAATTTCAGCTCAATTGAGTGCTTTAAAATGTATTTTATTAACGATTGAAAATTCTACCAAGATAAATAAATAAATAAATATAAAGAGAGTGTGAGCTAAAGTAGGAATTGAATAAAACGACTTTAATAATTAATACATACATTAAACTCTATTTTATGCAATTGATACGTTCCTCAATAAACTGCGTTAAAAAACCGTGCCGAAGAAAACCGCGTATCCTGTCCGCATTTTTCCGAAGACCATGTAAGATCAAATAAGAAATTTTACTTAATTAAAAAACCCATGTAAAAAAAAATAATTGAAAATCCATTGTATAAGTTTTAGGTATTTGTATTAGTCTGCACATTGACATATTTAACATTTATACATCTGAATATATATGTATACGTACACAGTGGCAACGCAGGACGCCAAGGATTCTAGGGACCTCAAAAGAATGATGTTATGCTTTTGCAAACCTTTCTAAGATCCGGCTTTGGGCTACAAAATCTGACTTTGCAGGGATGCCCTAATATGTTCTGTTACGACACTGTACGTACAATGCTAAGATCGGTGATTCTCGAACACTGCGCCGTCAAATTCTTGAAAATGCCACCAGTTTTTTTTTTTTAATTATTAATTATACTCTTAGAAAAAAAATCTGGAACCGAATCATTTGGTCGTTTAATAGAAATTAACTTAAGGTATCCGACTACGTTCGGAACCGCGATTTTGAAAAAACTTATAATTGGATAATATTTATGATATTTAGTGTCACTTAGATTGGAAAAAGTACATAAAATTGTTTTAAAAATATTACAGTAAAAAAAAAATTTTTAAAAATTTAAGTGTCAATATTTTGACAAAAAATGAACATAGAAAAAACCAAATTTTTAAAAAACTTTTCCCCTTTTATGAAAAATTATTTCTATTATAATAATAATTTGCCTGTATATATCTCAGACTTCTGTACAGAGGCTCAACTAGAATTTTTGAAATATATAACTTAGAATTGGATTTATCTGTATTTTACGACAACAGAGGGGAGAATTTTTAAGAAAAAAACACCCATAATTGTTTCAATAGGTGGTAACTCTGAAAATAATGTGAATTTTTCAAAAATCCTAGTTCAGACTCTCTGGGGAAGTCTTTACTTTATATAAGCACACACACACACAAAATAGTATTATTATAGAAGAATTTTTTATAAAAGGAGAACGTTTTGAAAAAAAATCTTATTCCAAGCTAATTTTTTGCCAAAATAATGTATTTAAGTAATTTTTTTTGTCATAATGTCCTTAAAACAATTGTATACATGTATTCTAATCTAAATGACACTAAATATCATGAGAATTATCCATTTATGTGCTTTTTTAAAATCACGGTTCCGAACGTAGTCGGATACCTTAAGGTATTCTTGGTATATTTAACTTATTATTTCGCGGATAAAAGAAGAAAAATTCTTTTTAACTTATTTTATTGTTAGTGTGACGCCAAAACTTGAAATTGTTAAAAGTGTACCTCAACAAAAAAGAGGTTGAAAAGCACTAAGACTTATATGCTTCATTTAATAACTAAATACAACCAGGAGCGCATGCAAATTGCTGTAGAGAAAATTAAAACTTTGAAGTAATATACCGTAAAATCCGGCGTATAACGCGCACTTTAACACAAAAAATAATAATGAAACTTAAAGGTTGCGCGTTATACGCCGGGTATATAAAAACGATAGCTTTTTTTATAAAAATAACAAAAGAGATGAGCATAAAAAAATTAGACTTTTATATATATCGAAATACTGTTTGTTTAAAAGTAATCACATGCTTTACGAACTAAAAGAGTTGTAGTTGTAGAGTTATACTATTTTTCAAAAGTCTGGGATAATACCTCGAATAAAAATGATTTCAAAGCATAACAGCAATGTATACTAATATTTCAGATTTCTTTGTAAAAAGGTGGTGCGCGTTTTACGGCGAATATACCTAAAAATTAAAAAATTCAGTTTAAAAGTATAGATGCGCGTTATACACCGGTACGCGTTATACGCCGGATTTTATGGTAGTTAGAAATGGTTTTAAAGTATTCACTTACCTTAAAATTGTGGATTTCATCGAGAATTGACGAAAATGTTTTATAGTTTGATACTGTAGGCCAATTTATTAGGATTATAAAAGTACCAAGTTCTGTATTTGCCGTTTACTAGTTCGAAAATTACAACTGTTTTAGTGAGAATGGGTGCCATTTTCGCCAATTTTTATATTTTTGCAACCATGGACTATCTGGGACATATATCCTCTCTAAATCTGATTTTACTTCCGTACAACTATATTGGCACCATTAACTAGAACAACTCCATTCCGAACATGAACGTCGTGATCAAATAGTAAATAAATAGTCAGGAATACAGAAAACAGGAGATGTCGAGGACAATATTGAGGATAATTAATAGGAATTTTTTGTGTATGTTTTGTGTAATATTTTTTAGAATTGTTTAGACCTATCTGATTATAAATCACTACGTTATTACAAAATTTACGGCTATGTATATAAATATAACAAGTGTTTTTTTAAGCAATTTCATATAGTAACAAGGTTAAAATGTTATATTTTTGTACAAAATTCAAATACCTATTTATCTTTTAAGTCCTTTCAAAAATGAATAATAATATAACAAAAGAACATTCACATAAATTACAAATACTTCCATGAAGTTTTTGTTCAAAGTGGGTCGCGTTTAAGTAATTTCTTTATAAATTTTAAGCAGTTTTTATTATTTTGATATTAAAAAAAGAAAATAAAAACTCTTTTCTTTTCAATTTCAGCTTACTTCTCGTATTATTTAATAAACAAATCTGGAAACCACATAAAAACTTATAACTTATTTTAAAAAAAAATGTTTCGCACGTTGTCGGATATCTCTATTAATTATTCGTCATTACTCGCTGATAATAAGCATATTTGTTCTGGAGGGTCCCTACTAGAAAACTCTACCACAACAGAGCTATGCTTGAGTTATACGAAAATTTTTATCCCGTAATTACATTTTGAGTAGATGAACAGCTTTCCGAAATATCTTGCGGTAATTACTTTTGTTATCAGAAAATCTGATAACGGATTCTTTTCCTCTTTCTTGTTTCTTTTATTTATTATGTTATATTCTAAGTACAGCTAAGCAAATCATCAGATTACGTTGAAGTTTCAGCTCGCG
The DNA here is from genome assembly GCA_019973955.1 of Trichonephila inaurata madagascariensis. Lineage (NCBI taxonomy): Eukaryota > Metazoa > Arthropoda > Arachnida > Araneae > Nephilidae > Trichonephila > Trichonephila inaurata. The sequence continues at coordinate 4,823 of BMAV01020800.1, forward strand.
CTTCACATTTGTGTATCGAAACTTAAAAAATAGTATTCTAGACTTGAACCAATTTAAAGGTTCTAAAATATTAAACTAGCAGTTACTTGATGGATTTCTTCCTCGTTTTTTCGCTTAACAATCAACAATCCTAAATAGTTAGTATTGTTACAGTACATCGGCCCTGTAACAGAATGGTTGTTTTTTTTTTCTTGAATCATGTTATTTGAAAATCGTGTAAAAAAAAGAGTTGGGTGCATGTATTTTTAAACAGCCAGAAATTTTTTAAAATTTTGTGATTTATGATTTTTTTGTAAATTTAAAAAAGTTTTTAATTTCGACTTAATAAAGATTATGCGAAAATCTCTAGAGAAATATAACACACGATAAATCAACGTTGTATTTCCTTCAAAATTCATAAAAATAAATCTCTGATGATTTTAAAATTCGCAGTTGTTTTTTTAAATATTTAAGAAAAAATTGGTAGTTATATTTAAAGCATAATATATTTAAACATAATTTTTTTAGCTCTATTTTAAATAAAATACCCTAAAATATCAATTATAATGACACATTTTCTTCTCTAGATCTACATTTCATTACACTGATTTTGAATGACTGTAAAATTTTCTGGAAGAAAAGGTATCGTAAAATCCACCGTATAATGCGCACCTATACTTTCAAGCTGCGATTTTCAATTTTTAGATATATTCGCCGTATAACGCGCACCCCCTTTTTTTTACGAAGAAACCTGCTATGTACGTATGCAATTCTCTTCTGTTTTGAAGTTCTTCACTTGAGGTATTACCCCAAGCTTTAGAAAAAAATACTATATTTCTAAGACTACAATCTTTAAGTTCATAAGAGGAATGTCATTTCTTTTAAATAAATAGCATTTTGGTTTATGTAGAAGTCTTAATTTTTTTCTATGCACAAACCCATTTTTTATTTTTATTTTTAAAGCTCTCTTTTTTTTTATACCCGGCGTATAACGCGCACCCATAAATTTCGATCTTAGTTTTTGTGTTAAAAGTGCGCGTTATACGCCGGATTTTACGGTAAATAATTCTCAGAATTATTTAATTTAACGTTTTTTATTTACTGTCGTTTATGGGCTATTTATTTTAAAGTAACACTAATGATTACATTAAAAAATGAGTAGTAATTAGTAAGTAAAGATAACTAAAAGGAAATTCTGTTACAATAATAGTTGTAAAATTAAATTTCATTGATAATTTATTTAAAAATTATGTTAATTGAATATTGTAACCGGACTGCGGAATCGATAAATAATACCATATATGCGCATGCGTATGATTGGCGCTTAAAATACCAAAATTAAAATGAGATGTAGAAACTCTCGGATTGAAAAATAATTAATTAACACTGTGATTGAATTATTAAAGCTACATTTAAAAAATTTTCTTTAATCAATAAAATCAAAATGATTAAACTCAATTTCAGAATTTGAAATTACCATGAACATTCTGTATTAAAAATTCATTTAGTAAAATATACTTGCTTTAACATTTCATTTACGGATGTTTTTGCCTAGTGGCAAACTAGATCTAAATTTGACCCAAACTTGGAAATTTTCAGATAAAAAATTATTTGAATTTCCATATAAACTTATGGCATCGTAACGCATATTTCTATGTATTACATAGAGTATTTTAAAAATTTATAATCATTCCTAAAAATTAAGTTTGTGAAGTTTGAATCTAAATTAACAATGCAATATAGTAAGAACACAATAGGAAACACTTCTTTATCTGAAAAACTGGACTGTCAGATACATAAACGAGTGGTATTATAAAGATTATCTTTAAAAAAAAACGAAAGAAGTCGCATTATACTTACCAACTTCGGTTCCTTTTCCAATTGTAAAAGTAAGCCCATAACCTAATGACCCATTGGACGAAGTCAGTATAACATAAGCACAAGAATAATCGGGATCTGTGTGCTGAAATAAAAAAAGAAGAAAATTATAATTTTAATATGAATGTGTTTTTGATCAAAAATGAATGCAGTAAATTAGTAAAATAATTGTTCATCCACTGAGTGAGTCTTTGGACCACACCTCAATGCTTCTTTGGTTAAGTTCCAGATGTGCAGAAAAATCAAATTAGCAACAGTTAGAGCAAAACAGTTATCTCTATTTATCATACCTTGTTTCAGTGGCGAAACTGAGAATATTAAGGCCTCCCTGCAGAGTCAGGTTTTGGGCCCCAAGCCAGATCTTACAAAGGAATAACTTGGTGGAAAACCATAACATAACATTGGTTTTGGGCCCCCTAGAATCCTGGCCACACCTCCCCGCGATGCGGGGCTTGTGAGGGTGTACGTTACGCCACTGTCTTAATTATTATCTCTTGGACGTAGAGATATAACTTTATTCAACTTTTCCACAAGGGAAAAAGAAGGACCTAGAAAAGTTGGTACACCCACCTAATATCGTGCAGTTACTTCAGAAATAAACGGAAATATCATAGCCCGATGTCTCCACTAATGCGTGAAGATACCCTGGAAATAATTTAAATCATATTTCTTGCAGGGGCGTCCGTTTTCAATTCCGTAGGTGTGGGAAATGATGGAATTCTCTTATGTACAGAACGTTGAAAGGCATCCCATCAATGGCGTAACATACACCCCTAGGATTGTAGGACCCGAAACCTGACTTTGCAGGGGGCCCTAATATTCTCCGTTACGCCACTTCGTTCCAGATATGCTCAATAGTTTGATTAAGTGCAAATGAAGGTGTTTTACGAAAGGTGCTTAAATAAAAAAAGGGGTATTTCTGGAGTTAATAAATGGTAACTCATCATCTTGTGCCATGTAACCAAGCCATCGAAATGCAAAATTTCAATGCTATAAATGAGAACATATGCTTGATGTGCAAATTTATATTATCTGAATGATGATCTTACCTGGAAATTAATTTTCAGATGCAGGATTTATACATTATACAATAAGGTGACCAATCGTCCTCTTTTGGGAAGGACAGTCCTTCTTTTATATGTTCAGTATATAGCATTGCCAAGTACTCGTTCAAACGGTTGTTGCTGTCGTGTGTTTTTTATCCTGGGATACATATGAAATACAAGTGGAAGAACAGAGACGTACAATACAAACAGAAGAATATAGACATTCATTACAGATGATGATCCCAGCATATAACAAGGGGTGCGCTGCTTTCCATTCGAGACAGGAATTCATTACAGGTGAAAGTCCGACTTCTTTTTTCCCAAAGAAAATACAACCATATCCTACTCGGGATTCGAACCCAAACCCACTCGGTTACAAGCCGAGGGTCATATTCACCATACTGGCTGGGCGGCTGTTCAAAAGGTAATTTGAAACAAATAAATGCGCACGTCTCAAAATCTTAAAAAATCTAGGCACAAACCGGCTCGACCGATGGCCGCATTTCGACTAAATGAGTTGAATGATTGTTTATAATATTAGGTCTAGGCCTAGATATGGACATAATAATACAGTCTTATCACTTTTGCCAGTTGGCATGCAGTTTGAAATTCCCTGTTTTTAAGAGAATATGTGACGGAATAATGTTTAAACATTAAAATTATACAGATCATGATCTTATTAAGACTAAGTTGAGAACGAAACAAGGTCCCCACCGAGAATGAGGCTCTGGGCCCAGTTAACCCTTGCCTTTGCCTTAAGACGTCCTTGAGTCTGACTGGCTGCTTACTAACGTCACACTTAGATGTAATACGAGGTTATTGGAGACGAATTTTGTTATATAGAATCTCAGCCAAAAGTGACATCTGAGCTAGCATTCCACTCCAAAAACTTCCAAAATCTTGCCAACACGAGAACTCTGAATCAGCCCCGTTACACGATAGAATTTGCGTGAAATTATGACTCGAATCAACGATTTGGTTACAACAACGCCGGCCATGTTCACGATCACTCAGCTACCGCAGTAACTGGGATAGACTATAAAAAAAAATTAAATTTGATATTTCACGTCTATGTTCAATTGTACAAAACATCCCGAAGAGTGCAAAATATTTATTTTTTTTTAAATCTGCTTTCCTTATGACATAAGAGTGGACATACACACATTAAAAACAGATCTTTCATAAAATATTGTTACTCTAAAATTATCACAACAAAATATAGTGTCTATATAATATAATAGTGTAACCGTTCATTAAGTCATTACTGGGTTAAGACTTAAAGTAATGAGAAAGAGAGAGAGAGAATAAAATTCGAGGTAAAATAATGCATTTAATAACATAAAAAGATCACAATTATAAAGGACGGGTACTTAGACGTTACAAGTGTAATGGTCTTACCCCTGAAGTTGCTTCCTCATTATCTTGTCTACCTAAAGCTGTGGGAGGAAACGATGCATGATCAAGATTCTCCATGATAAATCTAATTTATTATTATCAATTATAATATTCCACAACAAAGTGATCTGTAAAAGGAAGCCCTAGGAGTGATATAAGGAAAGCAACTACATTAAGTAAATAAGCGCACGCAATCAGATTAGTTTAGCTTTAATCAATCCTATCCTATTAATTCTGGATCCACTAATTTAGTCCAGTAGCCAAAATCCGTCCTTTAGTCAAGATGCGTAAATTCTAATTCTTACCTTAGTAACACTGCATTCAGATGCTCCACTCCTTCTGCTCTACGATTATTAAACTCAAACCTTAAATATTCTAACTAATTTGCATCTCAGGGTTTCTTCTTGAGAGGGATGGCTGTGAATAAACGCGAATGATAGTCCAAATATTCCCCAAGAGGATTAGTTGGTGAAGGTCGTGTAAAGACCCGTCACACACACAAGGCTAACAAAGGTAAACATTTAAAGGAACAAATTAAAACAAATTAGTTTAAATATAATCCAGGATTGGGCAGAGAGGTGGGAGACCTCACTCTTTTGAATTCAAGCCATCTCAGACGGTAAAAGTAGTGTGTTGCAGTGTGTTTCACGCTACTGTTACAAATCTGTCTACAACGTGGCGACATCTAAATTACAGTTTTGGAAGTATAGCGTGCGCTACAGAAGCATGAAATTTTGAATATGTTAATGTTATTGTGAGTTCTACTGCAGGATTTAGATTAGATTTTTGTTCCAATGTGATGTGGAGACTAGGAATGAAAAATGTCATCTAGAATATTATCTTCATCTTTAGCTTATCAGAACTTAAAATTCAACTGTTAGAAATCTAAGTATCTAAAAAACTGTCCTTATGTACGATTTTAATATTTTTTAAAGAAAAAAAATGAACTTCACAATGATATTGTAGATAAATTCATTCAAACTAGAAGGAATAACTTCCAAATATGAAAACTCCAAACGGTTCAAAAAATATATATTCCAAAATGTTATGACAGTTTTTCTGTGCTTGCATTTCGTTAGCACATCTAGAGTTATATCAATTCTTTTTTGGAAACCTCTAATACTTTCAAAAATAAGAGAAAGATTTTACCAAAAATGGGAGATACAAAACTGACGATTTCTTTTTTTCAGACGAATTTATTTTATCTTTTCCGGGAAAAAAAATGTTCGAAAAAATCAAAAAAGGTGGGAAGTTTGTGGAAGAGAGAGCAGATGAGACAAAAAGAAAAGAAAATAGTATTCGAAATAGCACGTGTTGCTTCCAATACAAAGACAGAAGAAAAAAAATATTGAACTCTCCTTCTGAATTTTTTTGTAAACAATTTTCCCTTTTTCTCCAGAATCTGAAGGGGAAAAAAGCATGTAAAAAGATGAATCTAAAAATATATTTAAAATCTTTTCCTTTGACAATTTCCCGACTTTTTATATTTCTAAGCATTTTTGGAATTTTCTAAATCTTTATTGAAAAATGCAAAGCTACTTTACCAAAGATTTCTTCCTTTCAGTTTATTTTTTGACAGAACTCAAAAAAAATTGTAAATAAATCGAATTCAATTTTTAAACGTTTGCTTTAGATAAATTTACATAATCAATTCAAACAAAATGCATAAAGCTTATTTTTAGACAGCGAGTATTGCGTGTAAAATTATCATAATATGTAAGGAAAATTTTGGATTTAAATCCTTTTACTTTTATCTCATATAAGCTATATATTTTCCTATTTAAAAACATCGAGTTAAAAAGAATTTTTCACCCTGATCAGAATTTTCACGATTTTTTATGATCTCGTTAACTTTAGAGTTACGTGATGGAATAAAAATGTTAATCATGCAATTTTCATAGAGAAAAATAATAAAAATATCTACAGCTATTATTTTTGTATAAATTTTTTATTAAATAAAAAAGCTCAAATATGTTATTATAGGAGGAAATTTTATTTAGTATTTAAAAATAATTCTCTCTTCTTTTTTTTTTGCGGTACACTTTTAACAGTTTTAAAATTTGGTGGCACACTCTAACAGTAAAATAAGTGTTTATATAAGAATTTTTTTTACTTATCTATAGCACACTCTATTTAAAATAAACTAAACTCAGTGGCGCAACAGCCCATGAGGTCCAAGGCCTACGGTGCCCATCTGAGTATACGTGACCTTGGGCTTTGAAGTGCATGAGTAGATGTCCCAATCAGGTGGTCAGTCTGAAGCGAAACCCCCGGTGTTTAATCCCCAAGCAAGCTTGGTACTCATTTATCGACCCACTAAAGGGATGAAAGGCTGAGTCGACCTTGCCCAGCCCAAGGATAGAATCCCGGACATGTGGTGTGAAAGCGCGATACGCTACCACTCGGCCATCGGGCCTCCCTATTTAAAACAGTTTATGATAATACTTTTCTGTAGTAAATAAAATAATATTCACGACAAAAAGAATAAAATGTTTATTGAGCAATTTTACCCAAATTAATTATAATAATACATTTAATGCGAAATTTGAGCTAAAAAATTTGTGATAATTTCGTTTATACTGGGTCGTAAAAATGATAATGCCACTCTCAATTCGTCATCAACATTTAAAAGTTTCGATTTTTTTATCATCTTTATATTGGTCAATGCTGAAAATTCGAATTTACATAAATAAGATGTAGAAAGTTGTGACAATATTTTTAAAGCATTTTTGGCTACTATGCAATAATCGCCTCTAATTTTGATCCCAAATGAGCTAATTGACTCTTCCGAATGTTTTGAAATTAAATCTCGATTATTACAGAGTGTGTGAAATTAGTTCTTCCCCTTTATTCAAAGTTAATTCATATACAATTGTATCCGTTATCACAAATGGATCACGCCCCATTTTATATCAAAATTTGGCAAGTAATGAATACCTCTCTTCTCTGGTGTTGTCAAATGGCCAATAATAATTTCATGAATAGTTTATTTCTGTAAAAAATGGCCGAATGATTCAGTCTCAGATTTTTTTTTTTTTCCTCAGAGTATAATTAATAATTTTTAAAAAATTTGGTGGCACACCAAAGTGCCCCCGCATAGTGGTTGAGAATCACTGATGTAGTGCGTTGAGCGTTAAAGATTAAACTAAAAGTAATAATTCAGCGTCAAGTGAATGAGTGAATATTAACGTCACACTGATCAGCTAAACACAGGCTTTTGGTGACGGACCACGTCATTTTGAACCATGGTCAAGTGACGAGGACGACACCTGAGCTGGCACCCTCCTCTCCTAACTACCACACCAACGGGAGAACGCTTGAGCTCTCGACTGATTTAATTCGCATCGCTCCCCTACACGGCGGGTCTTTTGTGGTACTGGGCTCGAACTCATGACATGCCTGCCATGATCCGATACCTTAACCACTCGGCTACCACAGCCCCATTCAGCGTCAAGGAAGTCTTCTTAATGTAACAATTATTTATTATTATAAGTTAAGTTACGCAAAGACAACACATATTTTTAATAAAAAAAATAATGGGCAAAGAACATGGACGACTTTTCCTCCTCACCTGGCCTCTACTGAAGATATGTGCTTGCTAGAGGGTACTTCTACCGCTTGAGACAATCATTTATAGTTATTAAAATAAGAGCAGTAGCATAGCTTACTATTTTATTATACTCATTTAACCCTCTGGCCGGAGCACCAATTTTTTTGCCGCTCTGAGTGTAAATTTGAAAATCTTATACGCTTAAATAAGAAATTAATCTTGCTCCCATGGTTATTAAGCTTTAATTAATCATAAATTGTGTGATTAGACTGAAATAAAAGTAATTATTTTTATAACAATGTCTGCTTCTTCAATGACCCAAACTACACCTGCAAACTTCGGGTTCTGACACTCCATATATTATACTAGCTCATATACCCGTTCTTCGTACGGGTGAATTGAAAAATTAAACAATATAGATTGAAGGATAAACAAGTTTTTAATGAGTTAATTTTACGGGAATTCAAATTAAACAAAAAAAATTTTTTTTTTGCATATCTCAGCTGAACAAAAATCATATTTGTTGAATTTTAAGTCTGTAAGGCCCATAGCAGACAAAACGGTTTTTATTATTATTATTATTATTTTATTATTATTATTATTGATAACGTCTTCGTAACTTCCTCTTGTGGGTTGATTTTTGAAAACACCTGCCTAAACTGATCTTTGCTCAGCAAAAGTAACAAATTTTTACAAATTTCGTGTAACGAATGCTTAAAATAGTGTAAATAATTTATACCAGAATGTTTAATAAGTTCATATTACTTTTTGTTGTATTTATTTTATGTTAAAATTGTAATATTCGTGAGCAACGCCGTTGCTTACATTATAATGGCGATCCAATGGAAATATAGCGAAATGTTCGTGATAGAGCCAAGTTGGCATCATTTTTGGCGGCCATGTCGGCAACATGGTGATTGATTGAACGATGCAGAAGTTGATATGTTGTAACGCCACCTGGTGGGGAGCTGCAACAAAGAAAATAGCACAAAAACCTTCTCCACAAAATAATACATATACATGCTAATTTTCATAGTGATCGGTTGAACGGTGTTGGAGTGAAGCGAGGTCATATATACAAACATCTATTTATATATATATAGATTAGTATAAATTCAATTACTTCATGTATTATCTCTTCATATATTCTTTTGTAAATTAATAGTTGCCATGGTAGCCGAGTTATGATTTGTGGTTAGCCAAGTAGTTGACGCTTTATCTATTGAAATGTGAATTCGAGTTCTGGTGCTACTAAAGACCCACCATGTAAACCTGTAATGGCCTCCCACCTGGGGATGCCATCTCTTCATCTACTCGACCTAAATCTGTAGGAGGTAAGGTTTGATGATCCAAACTAGCCATGAGAAATCCAATTTATTATTACCAAATATAATAATCTAAGACAAGCAAACTGTAAAGGGAAACTTTAGAGTGATAGAACAACAGCTCAAAACCCTAAGTGAATAAGCGCATGAAATCCTAATAGCTTAACTTTACTCATAGTTATCTTAAGAATCCTAACTTGCTTAATTTATTTTAAAAGCTAAAGCCCGTCCTATAATTACGCGCCTAAATTTTGATCCTTACCGAAATAGCACTGCTTTCAGTGACTCAACTTATTTTCCTTCTCCCACGATTATTAAACTTCAACTAAATATATACTAGCTAATCTGCATATCAAGGTTTCTTCTTGAGAGGGATAGCTGTGAAATAAATCGATTGCTGCCCCCAAAGATTCTCCAAGAGGATATTAGTGGAAATTTCCGTAAAGCCCCGTCACAAACCGAGCACATAAAATTTGCCATGCTTCAAAGTCTTCAAGTTGGCGTGGTATGTAGTGGAGATCATTTCATTGTAAGCTGAAGGCCGACTCCTGCTGTACCTTTCTGGACAACAAAGTGTTTCCTATGCTGAGGCCTTTTTATGGGTTGGACCATTGTTACTTCCAGGATGACTGCGCCACTTGTCATGTTGTGAGTCCACCAGGGATTGATATGATGACAATAGGGTGAAAGGACTGGACTTCATAGAATCCAGAGTTGAATCATATAGAAAACCTCTGGGACGAGTTAAATGGCTGAAAGAAGTGTAAAGGTAGGAAGGAAGATTCGATCTGAGTATATTCCATTCCGTACGCAAGTACTTTATCGACCACGCCAAAACGATCGTCATCGCATGACGCTTGGTACTAGTTCAGTGTTTCTCAAACTGGGGGGCGCGATACCCTTACGAGGGGGGAGCGAGCATATCGAAAATAATTAATTTACTGGAATGAATTAAAACAAAATACTTTCAGACATAATAAAAAATGCACTTTTACTCTGATATAATTTATAGGCGATATAAGTCATCTCTCAAAAATAAAAACTTCTTCAATACCTAATTAGCTATCTTTGATCCAAAAAACCAAATAAAAAAACTTTTATTTGATTTGCTGTAATCTCATGATGAGTGATTTTTACTACTCTTTCAGAGAAAAAACGAATCCCAGACCCAGAATCGAAAAAATTTAGGAGCATAAAAAATTCATCACTGTGATTATTTTTGAAATACTGCACATTATAGCTGTAGTCTGTTTTTGCTGATAATCTGTTTGACCTTCTAAGTTATTGGTACAGTTAGTTATGACCCCTCTCTTATGTGTTTGTTTCTCATTTAGGGAAGTTGTAAGTAGTGTATTTCTCTGGTGCGCTTTTTTCCGTGCAAAAGAGTTTTATGATATTTGGAAAACCACGGAGAGCACTTTGAAGGATTACTTGGCCAAGACTTATTGTTATGAGTATTCTCAAACATAAAAAGCATAACGAAAAACGTTTTACACAATTTTTTTTAGCAGTAACATTCATATTATCATAATGAATACACTTTTTATCCGGAAGTGGTCGTGCGGAACACACAGATCACGAAATCGTTAATTATGGCAATTATTTATTATCAAAGAAAAATTGAAAAGTCCTTGAAAGTAGGTAAGTTTACTTTCTCTTAATTAAATTATTCACTGGAATCACGATTTGTATCGTGTACAATAAAATAATTATAAAAAAAAGGATTGGGGTGACTCAATTACCCCGCGTGACTATTAACGCTAGTATTGAGTGTGTGTCTTCCCCCGGGATAAAACATTTTGAAGCCTTCTCGCTTTAAATATTAAAAATAACACTATTATTCTTCATTGGAATTTTATATTATTTTTCATTGTTTAACATTAATTCTAAATTCTAATTCCGTGAGGCTTAAAATTACAGTTCGCTTAAAACAAATTATAATATGAGCATTTTCATTTTAAAATATCATTTTACATTTTCGTAAACGTTGTCGCGCATTTGAGTTTACTCTTCTGACAATTCAGCAATTTATCAAGAATGTTTTAGTTTTTAAAAAAATGAACTCGTTCGAAGAGCGGGTACTTCAGACAGGTATTTTATAACTAATTTATTAATACTAAATCAAGAGCAAGTTTAATAAGTATTAGCTACTTCCATGGGCTTGTCTTGCAGAGGAAAGTTTTTTAAAGGAAGGTTTACGATTAGAAATTGACACTTTGAGTACATTTTCTATATCTGTCTGAGATCTACATTTTGTCTTGAAAGCAGCCACTGCGTTTTACAATCTGTTCCAATTTAAAATTCGAGAAAAAAATTAAAATATATATCATTTAAAAGTTACATATATAAAATTTAATATACTTATCTTACTAATTTGTACGGTTTATAATTAAGATCGTTTAGTAGCTTTAGCGTCAAAGTGCATTATTATTGTATTCAATACATTATTATTGTATAAGGGGGACGCGATAAAAATTATGATTGAAAAGGGGGGCGCCAGTATTGAAAGGTTGAGAAGCACGTACTAGTTTATATAGATGTCAAATCGCCACATACCCCCATGCCATTGATTCGGTGAACGAACGATGCCATATTCGTGGCGAGCATGTGAGCAGTTGCCTCAGTATGTGGGTTGCATCATTCGTGCATGAGAATTGCGTCATTTGTGTGAGACGGCTTTGTGTGACTGTTTAATTGCGTCCTTTGTGTCTGGCGGCTTAGTTGCTTTTGCGGTGGATAGATGGCGCGTGAAGGGTGAGGTTCCTTTGCACGGCCAGGGTCACCAATGTAGGAAGGAAGATTCGATCTGAGTACCTTCCGTTCTGTACGCGAGTACTTTATCGACCACACCAAAACGATCGTCATCGCGTGATGTTTGGTACTAGTTTATATAGATATCACACCACCACAAGTATAGCAACCGTCCAAAATCAGCAAAAGAACTTACATGTCTTTTCCAAGCCGAGTGGAGGAAAATACCACTAGCCATCATCCAAAAACATGCGGAATGCATGCCCCGGATTGTTAAGGCTGCAATTCCCTCAGAACTCGCCCCCTCCCCCACGTATAGCATTTTGCCAATGCAAATCCTGACGTGTTCATTTCATCATTTCTCTGAAACAGTTTAGGGATTTGATAAAATCACTTACTTTCATCAGGGAAATGACCTTTAAGAGACGTTATTTTAACGTCTGTCGTCAAGTGATCATCTCCCTTAGGGATTTGAAGAAATTCCTAATTTTGCCATTTTCCTGCGACATGCATATACAACCTCTGAGAAAAAAGTTCGGTGCATAGTCCTGTAACATTAGCGTAGATGAAATATTAGCGAAAGTTACCCTACTGCCCTTCGAAATAGTCACCTCCCATAACTATGCACTGCTGAGACCTGCTATACATGTCCTGGAAACTTTGCAAGAAGTCTTTTTTTGGGATGAAGTTCAAAAGCCTCGTCACGTTTCGTTGGATTTTAGGAATATCGTTAATAATAATATCTTCGGTATCGATAACACGTTTTTCTCATCCCTAAATCCCGGGTAACTATTTGTTGCTCTGATTCACGGTCAGTCTGCAGTTCATCAGCTACCATAAGCCCAGTTACTCTACGATATTTCGTGATTAATTTGCTCACTTTCTCACTTTTTTTATCACCGACGGAGATCACCAGTCTTCCACTACGGGGATTGTCTGAAATAGAGATGGCGATTCTTTCCGAAAAAGATCGATTTTTAAATCGATTCGAATCGTAACCTGA
>BMAV01020802.1:7308-21075 GCA_019973955.1 Trichonephila inaurata madagascariensis
ACACACACACACACACTTCGTAGATCCTGTGTTGCACTTCTTATCCAGTGTTAACGGATAATTAGGATTTTGAAGAAATTTTACTGTTCGTCCAGTAACAAGAATGGAAACTGGTGTTTTATTTTAAGTTATCTTCGTTTTCGATGGTTCTTTCAATCTAGAATAAACTTGTATTTAAGATGCTTAACTTCTGTAACAGGGCAAAAACTGATGGAACATTTCAGCCTGGCATGTTCTTAAAATATTTAAGCAAGGCTATTTAATACATTGAATCAACAAACATTTAAGAAAGGGGCAATCATTTTTTTGATGAATTAAAATAATTTAATATTATGATACTTATATGTTGGCTTTACTACTGGATGGCTCTCAAAATAGCTTATTTTTTGCAATGCGTATGTACTTTTTGAACAATATTACCCTCTAAGCAAATAATAAACTACTCAGTCCATAGTAAACTGCAATAAAAAGAGGAAAGAATTATTTCTTGATGAAGCCTTACGACGCTGAGATCCCCAAGTGACACAATGCGCCATTAGTTTCTAATTCTCCAAAACAAGAAGCATTGTTTGAGGAGAGGGTGTCAAGTGTTTCCTGATTATCCCTTCCTCCAAACTTTAGCTAACTGATGGATTGTAGGAGAGTAGAGTCCGATTTTTATTCTTTTTTTCTTTTATTTTCACACTTCTTTTTCTCCTTGTCTTCAAGTATCTTGCTGTTTCGGGAAAACGAAGAAAGAAAAGTCTGTCTCTCATTAAAGGTTCTTCCAGCATCCACACGTCAATCGGCAGAACAATAGGCTTATGGAGGGTAACAAGAAATAGGGAGAGTACAACTTTGAGGGTAGGGATCTTGACAAGTAGGAGAAGATAACAAAAGCAAAATAATCAGAATCTTTGAGCTAATTCACGACTTTTTGTCTCACTTTTTGCTTTAAATTTTATTTTTGTTCTTTTTCAAAGTTATACACTTGTTTTTTTAACACTTGTAAAATTTGACTTTTGTTCCACTTTTTAGAATTTTCTTTTTTCGTTCTTACTTGGTGGCAATAATACATGATTTTTCTTTAAAGAATTTCGTTAGAACTATAAGTTACATTTTAATAAATAGAAAAAAAAGCATTCAATTGCAGAATAATTTTCTATAATTATTTTTTGTTAATGTCGTAATGACATTGAGTGTAATATTACATGTGAAGTTTGGGATACGAGGAATGCGAAAAAATTTAAAACTACTCAATTCAAAATATTTATTGTTCGTGCAAAAAGTTCGAAAAACAACTTTTTTTAATAAATTTAGCAATATTTCGTAATTTTATTAGACTTTATTTTTCCACCTTTAATAAACATAGCAAATAGTAAAGTCAAGAACTTTCAATTAACTGAGAGAGAGAGAGAGAGAGACGAGGGATGTTTCCGTTTCCTTAGCAACCTGAAAGTGACAGATGCCAACGACAAATCACATAAAAGAAAAGCAGGGTGTCACACACGTTAACTGTTAGGGATAGTGGGGGCTTTCAGTCCCCATTATGTCCAAAATTTTTCTCTGAAATTTGATTTTGAAGACCATTCTTTTTAATAAAAAATAACAAGTGTTACCTATCATCAAGGTTTGCATGTTAAAGATAAAAAGGTAAATTTGGAAAAAAATTACGAAATATATTGCTTAAAATGTTTTTCGAGCTTTTGGTACGAACAATAAATATTTAGAATTTACAGATTTTATTTTTCCTCAGCTCCTCATATCCAAAATTAAACACATCGTTGTGGTTATCCTAAAAACAAAATTAATGGTCAGGGATTGCTATGGAGTCTTAGATTAACAGCTGTGATCGAATAATTCCTTCACGGTTATAGTGTAATAAATCACTCAGATACGGGTGGCCGCGGTAGCCGAGTGGTATAGGTATCGGACCGTGGCTTGCCTTGTCACGAGTTCGAGCCCAGTACCACTAAAGACCCGCCGTGTAGGGCCGCGATGCACAGTAAATCTGTCGAGAGCTGTTTTTTTTTTTTTTTTTTTTTGGCGACGGACAACGTCATTTTGAACCATGGTCAAGTGACGTGGACGACACCCGAGCTGGCACCTCCCTCTCCTAACTACCACACCACACCAACGGGAAGACGTTTCAGCTCTCGACAGATTTAACGTGAATCGCTGCCCTACACGGCGGGTCTTTAGTGGTACTTGGTTCAAACTCGTGACAAGGCAAGCCACGGTCCGATACCTATACCACTCAAGACCCGCCGTGTAGGGCAGCGATGCACATTAAATCTGTCGAGAGCTGAAACGTCCTCCCGTTGGTGTGGTGTGGTAGTTAGGAGAGGGAGGTGCCAGGTCAGGTGTCGTCTACGTCACTTGACCATGGTTCAAAATTACGTGGTCCTTCGCCAAAAGCCCTCGTGTAGCTGAACAGTGCGACGTTAATATTCAATCAATCAACCAAGGCTTCCCCATCACACTCAAGCACAGTGGAACTCAGTGTCAAACTTAATGAAGAAATATTTCGAAAAATATATGGTATAAAAGAACAAGAGGAGGCATCATCAGGATAACTTTATATTAAAATGAATGCACGAATTATTTAAAAAATCTGACTTTAAAGTATGTTATTTTAAAAAAAGTATTGAATAATTTTATCAATTACGTTAAATATAATAGATCCAAATATAAAGTAAAATATTAAAAATGTAAAATATGCTTACCATTTATTGATTTTCGTTTATTAAAGGTAAAAATACAAAGTGGAATCAAATTATGAAATATTGCTTATTTTATAAGCAAAATTGTTTACTGAACTGTTTTGCACAAACAATAAATATCTTGTATTGGCCAAGTTTAATTTTTTTCTCTCTCCTCATATCCCAAATTTCACAAGTAAGATATAACAATGTCACGACATTAATAAGTTGAATAATTATAAGAAATTGACAAACAATAGTAAAATTTCTCCATTTTGCAAGACTTCAAATGCAGAACTTGAATGGAAGATTTTTTGTTCCTTTTTAATTAGCCAAGAGAAAGACAACTTTTCCGAGGGTATAGTGATTGGAAAAAAAATTGGCCCACTCTCTTTAGTGATTAGTTTTTTTTAAAATTGTTTTGGAGTCATTAGATTTTAACTGAAATAAATACTACATACATAAGTTTTTTCAAGGATAAATTTGTATTGCATTTGGTGTAATTTTTGCAAGTACCTATTTAAATGCATTACAACAAATGAAAGTGCCCCCTTTATAAATTTTAATCCCATCAACATTAGCTTACGGTACAAACATTTAATAATAGTCTGATATGCTTCTTCCAATAGGAATTTCCAGTTTAATTAGAATCTTTGCCACCAACTCGCTATTCAAAGAATCTCTTCGTAATTGCTAGATAAATATTTGAAATAGAAATCGACTGCACTTAATCAAAGTGTTCGAAAATTTGTTAAAAGTGGCGATGTTTAAGTCAAAGACTGAAGTTCTGCTTCGAAATATTTAATATCAAATGAAACTATAATGTACATTTAAAAGCTAAAATTGAAATGCTTATTTGTAGAATTTAATGATTCCTTAAATTTGTATACACGTGAAAGTAAAATTAGATTCCTTTTCCGCAGTTAGTTATTTGAATTATATACCGAGAATCTAAATTTAACAAGTAAAACTGATATTTAAGGCTGTCTTCGGTAAAAGGACGAGAGCTCTAACTAAACGCAATGCACATTTTCAGACAGAAAAATGACCAAATTTCCATGGAAATTTGCAACATTATAACTCATACCTCTTAATAATATAGTGTTTTTAAAAATTTCAAAATATTCAGTGAATACTTTCTTTTTTGTTTTAATAAGTGAAGGCCAAGCCCATTTAACGTTATAGGATAAAATAGGATATATAGTATAGGATAAAAATTTCGAAACACATTTTATACCAGAAAAAATGAATCAACTCGGTTAAAAATGGGAAGTATGATAAAAAATGCTGCTCTCTAAAGGATAGTGAAGCCAGAATATCATATTAATTTTTAATTTCTTTTGTATCTGAAAAATGTTTCAAATTCGGGTCCTATTCTTTAATATTAACCGAAAAGAGCCTTAAATATATATTGGGTACCCATGGGGTTCCCATGATTGAAACTCCGTATATTATTTAATACGCGACAGTCCCTCTATTTATATTTTTAATAAAATTAACAAATACAAACAGTTTTATATATCCTTTATTTCAACATTATTAGTCATCAAATTAATTATATTAATGAAAATAATAGAGTTCAATGATTTTTGTACACAAGCAGAACAAAAGCTCACATTATCAGCTGTATTTTGGGTTTATTCTTTAATGATTACCTTAACGAGAACTGCATTTCAAGGGCCAGCACAAATAATTATAATTAAACGAATTTAAAGTGATTTTACCCAGCATCTGTAGTAAGTATTATAAGCGCAGAAGTCGAATTAAAGTACGAACAAAAGAGGTAAAGTAAAACATTTCAGAAAAACAAAAGTGTTCTCTTATTTTCATCTCGCCAAAGATGTGTTCAAAAAGTTGACATTTCTGAAATGGTATTGTAATGGATGGGCATTCCCAATCCTTAGTACACGAGGGTTAAAAGGAAGATCAGCTATGGTCAACACAAACTCAATTTATTAACAATTCTCAACAACATCACAAATTTCAACAACCCAAGTTAAGAAATGCACCAATAGATAAATATGGGAGTAATAGAGATGTAGACGAGATAATTGGAGATGTAATTATACATCGGATCACTTACTCTTAGCACGTCCTGGCAATGCACCTTCTAAATATTTGTGTGTGAAGAGAAGCTCTAAAGTAATATAATTCAAGCCGATATTAATCCAACTTAAACAGCTCTAATTGACGAAATCGTCAATCTTAATATTAATCAAATAATCTGCGAAGCGCTCTCGCTTAGTTTTACGTTAATCGCTGGTTGCTATCCGTCTAGCTTCTAATTTCTCTCTCTCTTCGAACTTGAAAGTTAATCTTTAAATAAAAGCCTTGATTTGAATAATTCGCGTCTTCTTCTTCGGAGGAAAGTTTTCAATTGAATAATATTTAAAGAACCATTATATACCCCAAGAGGATTAGTAGGAAGTACGCAAATAGACCAGTGACAGTGTTACTGCTTTATTTGAAAAAGAGCTATTGGCGACGGACCCCGTCATTCTGAACCATAGACGAGAGCATGAGAAGGGCACCTGATCTGGCAACTCCATCTCCTAACTTCTACACCACACCAACAGGTGGACGTTTGAGACTTGATATATTTAACATGAATCGGTCTCCTCTGCACGGCGTGTTTTCAGCGGTATCAGGATCGAACTCATGACATGCCAGCTACGAGTCAGTGACCTGGACCATTAGGCTACCGCGGCTAGAATCAATGTGTTAGAATTGTTGCCTTGTAGATAACATATACTGTATCAGGGGAAATTATTGAAATGTATTTTCATAAGGAATTAGAATACACAAATTGAAGAAAATTTTAAAGTTTAATTTTAATTTTTAGATTTAGCTCTTGTAAAATTATACTAGGAATTTTTAATATGAAACGAATGTCCCTAAATAATATAAGGTACTCTTTTTGTGTTTTAGTATTTCCATCCAATAACATCCTTCTATTTATAATTTAAATTAAAATTACTCATTAATAACCATTAGTTATTAATTAACGAGCCAATGATATTAAGAGCTGATCCGCTTGTTCGAGCCCAGATTTTACTAAATATCAATTGTGGAACGAAGGTAATACAAGTTAAATCTTGGGGCTTTGCTACTGCCGTATCAGCCGTGTGAATTATACGGGACCCCAAGCTTCAAGAGTCCCTAAAGGCGTAAGCAAAAAATCGTAAAATGCTAAAGGACCCCCCAAAAAGATCTTCCAAGGAGTTAAGATACAGGGTCCCTCTCAGGACCAGCTACGCCACTGGTTAAATCTATTGGAGTTCAAAGTCCTCAAGTTAGGGTGGTTGTGAAGAGTTGTGGAGCCAACCTACATGTGTTTTTCACCACTTGAAGGGGGTTTAAAATTATGAGGGCCATGGGTGTTGCTTTAAATAGTGACATTTATAAGCAATCAATCAATTTGTCTTAAAACTCAGGGGATTCATGTACAGTTTCAATGCGCTATAAATCAAGAACCATATAAGATATTATACGTCACATGTAATAGAATTGTATGGAATCATTAAAAGTTTTGTTTGAGGCAGTCACAGATGTGTTCTATGTTTGAACCCTTAGTCACACGACACACACTAAGTCGGTAATCTATTTTCACCCAAACTCGTGTTAAGCTATCTGAATCAAGTTCATTGATAGCGGTTGTGGTAAGCTGTTTCAGCTCCGCTAGATGAAAAGAAAATATAGAGAAGTTCTTTACGTTCCCCCTACTGTGTGGAAGAAATCACAAAGTGTTAAGTCAGGACTTCTCGATGGCCATTGGCTTAGTACCAGGTTGTTGTCCACGACATCTAATCCATCGGTGAGGAAGATGTTCATCGAAGTAATCTCGCACTTTGGCTGACCAGTGTGGTGTTGCACCATAAAATTGGAGAATAAAGTTGGCAATGTTGTCCTGCAGTTGTGGCACCAACCAAAGAGTTACCATACCCAAAAAAGTGGCTCCCGCTAAATTCACGAACTTAAAAAAACCTTTTCCACTTCAAACGCAGCTACTTTGGCTGTTTAGTCACATGACATTCACAACGTCACTTCCGTTAGGGGCAAGACACAAACTTTAAGCGTATATCTATCTACCTTACGGCTCGGTGACGTGGTGCTTGTCTTTGATTGTTACTGCTTTACAGCATCTGGAAAGTGTATACTTCTTTATGAATCCCCCTGTACTTTAAGTTAAGGTATCCGACTACGTTCGGAACCGTGATTTTGCAAAAGCGTATAAATGGATAATATTTATGATATTTAGTGTCACTCAGATTAGAAAATGTATATAAAATTGTTTTAAGAATAGTATTACTATAAAAAATTATTTAAGTACAATATTTTGACAAAAAATGAACATAGAATGACCCATTTTCAAAATATTCTCCTTTTGTGAAAATGCTTCTATTATAATAATATTTTGCCTGTATATAGCTCAGACCTCTGTACAGAGTCTCAACTAGAACTTTTGAAACATATAACTTAGAAGTGGGTTTATCCATGTTTTACGACAACAGAGGGGAGAAATTTTAAGAAAAAAACGTCGATAATTATATATTTCAGTTGGCTGTAACTCTGAAAATAATGTGAATTTTTCAAAAATCATAGTTGAGCATCTGTACAGAGGTCTGGGCTATATACAGGCAAAATATTATTATAATAGAAGTATTTTTCACAAAAGGAGAACATTTTGAAAAAAAAGGTTATTCTAAGTTAATTTTTTGCTGGAATATTGTATTTAAATAATTTTTTTTGTCAAAATGTCCTTATAAAACAATTTTATACATCTATTCTAATCTAATGACACTAAATATCCTGAAAATTATCCATTTATATGCTTTTTTAAAATCACGGTTCCGAACGTAGTCGCGGATACCTTAAATACCCGAAAGCATTCTCTTAATAAAGACAAAATGACTCAACACAAAGCTTTAAAAATATTCCTTTTCTGTAAATTTAAATAATCAATCCATTCTCGTCATTCGAACGTGAATCAAAGTTTTGAGATCCATTGACAATAGCTTTTATGCTGCTGCTAGTAGTTATTAATAAACTATTTTCAATAAATCAATCAGTCTAGACTGCATTATATCTGTATCATCAACCCTATCATATCATACTTATGATTGAACCAGGTATGTTGTCTTAAACTCTGTAGATATATAATGTGGTTTATAAAGATTATCTAAGTTTTAATACAAAATTTCATATTTATTCTTCAAGAGAACAGTAGTTTTACGGTGATTAGGTGGTTATTGTCAAAGAACCTTATCCTTATTGATTCAACATAACAACAACGCAGCAACAAATTGGTTAAAGTATTTCTGTCCTTTTTTAGTTTGTAGCAGTTATTTTGAAACCAGAAAAAACTTTAGATTTTTAAGTAATGAAAATCTTCAAATTCGTAGCAAATTATAATTATGAATGTTTCCGATAATTTCCTTTGGCAGTTTCTGTTGTAAAATTGAATTGAATCTATTGAATTATCTATTGAAATTGAATAATCTGAAATAAATTATCTGAAAAGAATGTGTACCACACAAAGTGTGAATTATCTTTAAAGCATTATATTTTTTAAAAAATTAATCTTTTCACTTTTTTTTACTTCTGTTTGAAATAAATTCAATGAAAAGATAAAAACCCTATACTTATTTTTTTTAAAAAAAAAAAAAATAATATTAACTCTTATTAGATCAGAATATAAAATTTTTATATCTGAAAGGTTAAATGATAGAACACAAATTATGGGATAAATAATATCTTTCATATTCTGAGCAAAATTTGATTTATGCATTCGTTTATTGATTATTTGATTATATTCATTCCAAATATGATTTATGCATCTTATCAGCAACGAAAAAAGAAAGCAAAGAATATATGAGAACGAATCCTTAACACTACTCGGCTTTTAGATGGAGTAATGCTGCAGATCTTTTTATTGTAAATTATTTGAATATATTATGGATTGGATCCTATTTTAGCTCACATCTTTATCTGTTGCGAAATTGGTGAATTACGTATTATTTTCATATTGAATAGAAGTCTGATACAGAAAAATGAGCTGCTGGCGTGATTCGGAACAACTTTTTTTTCTTTGCTAAATGATGTTTTCTAAAATAAGTTTTACCGTATTATGTTCGAGTTATTAAAATACATCCTGAATACTAATGACACCAAAAAAAATATAGGAATATTTTAACTAAATAGCAAAACACACACATATTAAAAAAGAAAATTTTTTTAGTCGCTGGGATCTTTTTCTTACAAATAAGTTCTTTATTAAAAATTCTTCTCTCTCTTTATTTTTGTTTGAAATCTATTCAATGACAAATTAAAAGTTAAGTAGAAAAACAAATCATTTTTATTGCAACATTCCATCTTTTCTTAAACTGTACACTTGTCTTAAATAAATGATAATAAATCAAAGTTTCACGTTTATTTAATGTTTTGTGGACTTGAAGTAACGAATTTTCTTTTTTAGATTAAATGCATTAAAGAAATATTCAAGGGGAGGCGCGTTCGACTTAAAAAATGGAACACGAAACTCTTGATAGATTCCTAAAAATGCAGAATAAAAAACCAACCGAAGTGGGGAAAAGACAAACCTCAAGTTTTCTGTTTAAATATGGGCAGATAAAGTAGGATATTTTGAATACATTTTCTAGACCATGCTTCGAGATCCTCTCATTTTGGGCAAGATACTCCCTGAGAACATTCCTATAAAGCCTCTACCCTGCGATGAAAATTTTATGAGGGAATAACCAAAATCAAATATAAATTCTAGGAAAGGACATCGAGTATTACTTCTAGACAAACAATGGATGACTTGCTATTAAAGTTTACTTTGTGCTTTGAGGGAAATAGCAAATACACCTTTCCAACTCTATGTTTGCAGAGATGGACGTTTGACATGAAAGGATATAAGATCATGTTCCTTCTATTTTGAGATAACAATTCAGTAACATAAACTGTGCTTATACTCTCGATATTAGAAATGGAAAGCTGTACAATGAACGTTACATCTTTAGGTCTGTTTCCCTTCTGTACATTTTATAGGAAGCGTACAGAGGTCTCTTGAAATTGTTTTACTTTAGGCAGTCTTCCTTCTTATTTGCTATATATGAATAAATAATAATACGTATCTTTTGTTATCTCAAAAACATCCGAGAAGTTATTTATTTTTTGTGATCACTGCCAAATGTTTGTCTGAATGAACAAAAGATGAAAAGAAAGGATTTTTTTCTTTGATTTTATGAGAATATTACAGCATAAGAAAAAAAAAATTATACTATAACCGTTTCATTTTCCTTTAATTCTTTTCAATGACAAACTTCATTGATTGAATTTAAATGGGTTTCAATTAACTATCAATTGTGTATCTTACATTAAACAAATAAGACTTTTCTGAAATTAGTTATTTATAAGACTTCAGGAAATTGAGTATATAAACATGAAATCCTTTTATGAAGTATTTTCGTATGATGAGTTTAACTCTTATAGACTTCAAGTAAAGTATATTTTATGCTATGATTTTGAATAGTAATTACGATATTGTATAAAATTTATCTGTTGAACTGTTTATTTAAAATCATTGTTTCTTTGTAACTGACAGAATTTTTTTGCTGTAAAATTAATTTTTAAAGAATAATTTTTGTAATTTTAACGTAATCACGACTTTAATAGTTACTTTATTGAAAGAAGATAATAATTCTTGATAACTTAAGCAATTATCTTGTTTTGGAATATTCAGTTGAATTTTTTTCGTATTTTATTTTTTTTTGTTTCGAATAAAGTGCCTCTGTTCTCTTGAAAGCGGAAGAAATTGTACAAAAAAATTTCACTAAATATTCCTTAAAAATCAGTTGTAGATTTATTTACGTACTTGATTACCTAACTATAATCCATAGGGAAAAGTCTTGATAAGCTTTTTTTTATATAATTACTCTAACCAATTAATATTTTCTTGATCGAAGCATAATTGTGAACTTTTCGTCTAACCCAGTGATACTCAAGCTGCGGCCCTCCGAGCCTTTTTAAGTGGTTCGGTCATGGCCCATTGCTCTGAGAAATTCACTTATTTAAGAACAATTTATTAAAAATTTTGTGGGAAATTCTTTGTCAAGAAATCAAATATATCAATTTTGCTTTTTGCTGTCGATGTCACATGGGTGCGACTTAATATTCTTTTTCTATTTGTAATGATTACGGTTAGTGATAACAGACAACCGTGGAGTAGCGATAATTTTATGAGTAGAACTAATTTTTAACTATCTTTCATATCTTGCAAGCAAAAAATGTTCGAAGAAAATATATAATTTCAAGACAGTTTGGTAGTGAAAAATAAACATGGATCAGTAATTGCTTGATTTGTCACGAAAGTGCTGTATTTAATAAAATAAAAAAAATTTTTAAGACAATTCCTACTTAGATCAACAAATACAAATTTATTTTAGCTACTTTTTATTATATAGTTACGATTAATATAAATATGTATATACATAGGACAGAATCATAACATTAAGTGGTAATCAATTTTTAAAATTATTATTAAAGTATCGTATTGTCCTTTTAATTTCAGTCCAACTGAATGCTTTAACACATGAGAAAAAAACCTTTTCAAGTTTTGACACAAGTCGCCAACGTGGTTGTATTTGTAATTCTTTAAATAATTAGTTTTAATCAATTAATTTTTAGGAATTATTATTATATTATTGTATTGTCATCCAAAATGATCCTGTATATAAAATTTCAGCTCAATTCAGCGCTTTAAAATGTATTTTATTAACTATTGAAAATTCCACCAAGATAAATAAATAAATAAATATACAAATATATAAATAAATAAATATATAGACAGTGCGAGCTAATAGTAGGAATTGAAAAAACACCAATAAACAGGAATCTATCAATGACACTTTTCTTCAAAGATCTCTTTCAAGAGGGGATAAATAGGCTTTCTTGAATAATCTTTGCAACAGCAACAAAGTGTTTTGTCTATGGTAATGCCACAATGGTAACAAAGACATCCTATGAAGTTTTTTATATTATTGATAATGATACGAAACCGTTCATTGATGCAGAAATTATGAAGGAGTGCTTTTTAAATGTGTGTGTTTCTAATTTAGTGTTGGTGACAAAAATAAATAATAATTAAAAAAAAAAGCAAAACAGGAGTTGTAATATTTTGATCAATTTTCCACATTTTAAATTTCTAATGTTATCTTGGCCTTAAAGCACCGCCCTCCTTTTTATCCTCATGTTGCGGCCCGCGGGAAATAGCTAACATATGTATGAGGCCCGCTTGAAATAGCTGACATACGTATGCGGCCCAGCAGAAAAAAAGGTCGAGTATCCCTGGTCTTACCAGATGAAAACTTTGTAACTTTTTAGTTATAATCTATAATAAAACTAGTGATGTTAATTTATTTTTACAATAAAAAAAAAACCCTCCTGGGATAAGCACATTTTCAGTTACTCACATTTACCATGTTTTTACATAAAAACTTTGAAAAGTTTTTCAAAATCTGTGGGGCAAAGAAACTCGACAGTAAAGAAACAGAAAAATGAAAAATTTTTTGAAATTTTAGTTTACTTTTACTTGTACTATGCTACAAAGGAAAGGGATATCCCTTTATTGTAGTAGTTAGCAACAGGAAGCTAGATGCTGAATTGAATTGTAAGAAGCTCAGGTGGCGAAACTCAACGTTCGATATTAGATAACTAGCCAATAGAATCTGTGAATACACATGGAAGAGAACGGGAAAGCCCCTACGGGCTTGTCTGCTCTTTTACATTCACTGAGATCGAATTTTCCAAGTGTAGTTCAGCAAAGCATCTACCACAGGTTGAACATATGTCAAAATGTACTGGAAGATCGTTATGTATAAAAAACGTTATTTTGTCAAATCACGCAAGAACAAATATGCTAGATGAGTGCGGTACCTTTTGTGTGAATAATTTCGTTAGAACTTGGAAATTTTGGAAAAAGCGAATGCGAAATTCAAGATAATCGAAAGAAAAAATATATGTTTGAAATCTACCTAGAGTATCTTTTTTAAGAAAAGAAAATACCCTTAAAATGAGTGTTAGAATGTGTGTGTGTGTGTTTTAAATCTAAAAACTCTTTCCGATAGACACATACATATACACATACTCACGCATTCACATTAACAAAGAAATAATAAATTCGCATGCATTTACAAACACATGCGTATATAAAGCCCATATGCATATTTACACTAACATGTATATATAAGTAAATGCATTTGTGTATTATCTTACACAAACACACACTTATATATGTTTTGAAGTGATTGTTAAGTACGAATTTCATTTTGACAAAATAATTAATCTATTTAAGTATATTACACTTTAAGAAAGTATTAAAAAATGATTATATATAATTTAAATTATATTTGAATCATAAAATAACTCGTAAATGTACTTCAAAGTGATCAATTTTTAACCTGAGACTCTCGTGTATTGAGAATTTTTTTGTAATGGAAGTTCGTTAATATTTATAGATAAATATTTTCAATACAAAAGAGAGATCTCTTTATTTTGGATAATTATGATACATTAGAATTCTGTGTTAAACCAATAAAGGACTGACAAATAGAGAGGGCAGTAAAATATTCTAGCATAGATTTACATTTCACCTTTCAAATTAAATAATTCTCGATTAACTGAAATTCTGATAAAATATTTAAATTACTGTATCAGATTAAAAACTGACTAGGAAACACCATAAAAAATATTTTCACTAGAAAGTATTTTGAATTGAATCAATTGATTGAATATTAACGTCGCACTGTTCAGCTACACGAGGGCTTTTGGCGACGGACCACGTAATTTGAATTGAATCAATTAGTGGAAACAAATAAATACACTTGAAACACACACACATAGTTTTGAATAGATACTTGTATCCCGTCAACAACTTTATAAATAATCGCGCAGTACTATATATAATACTACTATATATACTGTGAATATTATATATGGTTCTGTATATACTTTGAATACTATATATTCTTTTATATATATACTTTGAATACTATATATGATACTATATATACTTTGAATACTATAT
>BMAV01020802.1:21085-34875 GCA_019973955.1 Trichonephila inaurata madagascariensis
TTTGAATACTATATATGCTATTATATCTACTTTGAATACTATATATGTTACTACGAGTATATATACTTTGAATACTCTATATGCTACAGTATATACTTTGAATACTATATGTGCTACTATATCTCCTTTGAATACTATATATGCTACTATATATACTTTGAATATGGTTTCTATTGAATTGTTTAGATATGATCACATTTCTTTCTCATTTGTACTTATATCATCGTGCATGAGCTCAATAGAAAAGGTATGAAAAAAACAGTATAACAATTCTACAGAAACTATTCTAAAAAAAGTATGAATTAGAATCCAGAATCCCAGATTAAATAACTCCACTAAAAACTAGATAAAGTGACGATTAGTATATTTAATTGCCCATTCTGATGATATGCACACATAAGCTTGTAGGTAGCTCACTTTTTACCTTGTACGTACAAAACCATGTAAGGATTACGAGACGCAGTTTCATTTTTGTGCGTTTTACAAACCTATTATTTCGCATGGTAAATTTTTGGTGCAATCAGAACTCTAATCCGCAAACCGACTAGTGAAACATGCCAACCATGAAGCAGGAGACCTTAACATCTGATAAGTGCGCTTCTCATTATAAGTGATAATATCTAGAAGTGGCTCTTCGAATTCCAGATTGTCTGCAAGTATACTTTCAATAAGCTCTTCTGAAGCTTCTCTCACATATATTTTTGTTAGAATTACCAAGTGACCGGTAACTATTTTAGAAGGTTTAATTTTAATTGCAAATAATTAATCAGCAAAAATTAGCATTTCATTTAATTACAATCTCTTAAGTTAGTTGTTTCTAAAAACAGTTTTTTTAAATTTTTTTCATTTATTAAATGAAGGTATTTATTGGTTTAATGCTGTGTGCGTTAACTTAAAAATAATACAGATGGCTCTTAAAATTTTTCCGTATTCAAATATCCCGTAAAAAGTCGATCAATAGGTAACTGAAAGATAATATACGGCCATTTAAGAGGCATCAAACCAGGATCAACTCTCCCATCCCCAAATATTACCTTTGACAATTTCCTATAACAATTACATAAATACTCGGTTTTAGGAATTTGAGGACAAATAAAATCTAAATACTTCCAAAAAAGTTTTGTGCCTAGTAATTAACTGTTTCTTGTAACTGAAATAAATAATCTATATTTCGAATGATATATTTCGCGTTCGGTTCCCGTTTATAGAAACGAAAAATAATCATCGATTTTGAGATTGGCGTAAAATTTTTTTGAAAAGTGTTGTGTAGAAAATTTTTATATCGTTAAATGTTTTTAAGATACTTATTTAACATTAGGAATTCATATTATAAGTTTTCAAAATTTAGAAACCTTTTAGTAAAAGCTTTCGAAAATTGAAATTAAACTAATATTACAAGAAATCAGTTACTGAAAAATAATATTTTCAATGAAAAATTATTTTTTTTCAGAACTAAATTGACATTGTTAATTAAGAAGTTCATTTTTCAATAATTTTACTTCAAGCGAGATTGACAGTAATATAAACTCTCACCAACGGAGCCTCGTCTCTTGACCATGATTCAAAATTACGAGGTCCGTCGCCAAAAAGCCTTCGAGTAGCTGAATAGTGCGACATTAATATTACTCACTCACTCACCAACGGAGATCAATACTGAGAAAGAGTTATTATGAATGTTTCATTCCTTTCGACGGCTCTCTTTTTCAATTCCTACACTATTAGCTCGCACTGTCTATATATTTATTTATTTATATATTTGTATATTTGTATATTTATTTATTTATCTTGGTGGAATTTTCTATTGTTAATAAAATACATTTTAAAGCACTGAATTGAGCTGAAATTTTATATACAGGTCATTTTGGATGACAATACAATAATTTAATTATAATTAATAAAAATTGATTGATTAAAGCTAATTATTTAAAGAATTACAAATACAGCCACGTTGGCAACTTAGGGACCCCTTTGGCGACTTGTGTCAAAACTTGAAAAGGTTTTTTTCTCACGTGTTAAAGCATTCAGTTGGACTGAAATTAAAAGAACAATGCAATATTTTAATGATAATTAAAAAAAACTAATTGCCAATTAATGTTGTCATTGAGTCCTATGTATATACATATTTATATTAATTGTAACTATTTAATAAAAAGTAGCTAAAATAAAATTTTTCGTTGTTGATCTAAGTAGGAATTGACTTTAAAACTATTTTTTTATATTACTTGTTTGATTTATAATTTAACAGTCAAAATTTTCCTTCTATCAAAGGTAGCTATTCAAAGTAGAATGATTGTTACAAAGATAGAATGTTTAATTTATTCCACCAGTTAAGAATTCTGTCTCATTATTAATGAAATATTTGTTATAAAATTAGTACACACACAAATTTATTTAAAAATGCTGGTTCGAGTATGTTCAGTATTATAACTAGTTAGGGGGGGGAACCAATTCCCAAGGTCACATATACTAAGTTGGGCACAGTAGGTCTTGGCCTTCATGGGCTGTTTCGCTGCTGAGTTAAGTGAACCAAATGAAAATTATTTTTAATTGGGTACAATTATTGTTATGAATTATTACGTCATAATGCAAGTTTTATAAGTATTTTTCAATTAAATTAATAAATAATTGACACATATAACTTTATAACTTTTCGTTTTTGATTTCTTATCAGAATGCCGCACAATACCATACTACAGAAAGCATTTTTATTTTACTAATTCCAATATGATTTACTGGTGAATTAAAAGCTTTAAGAGAAATAACCTTTTATTTACATGTACATGAGAGGAACAATATATGAAAGAGAGAAAAAATACACAAAATCGAATAAGAAATTTATTACTTTATCAGAACATTAATAATTTATAAGGAATAAAAAGAGAACGATATACGGTACAGTAATATCTGATTCGATATCATTACAGGGGGTTTTTAATTTAAAAAAAGTCCGTATACAATTATATTTGAGCAAGAACTTTTAATAGATTTGATTTATGGTTCTAGATTGCTTCTTCGTAAAGTATTAAAGAAACTTGAATTATTTCTTTATGTTTTGACTAAAATAAAAAAATAAAAAGCCAGGGTTTATTCATTACACTCAATTATTACTGAAGGAATCTTCAGAAAAATCAAAACATTCAAACAAATTTTATTTGAGAACTTTAACTCTAGTTTAGCCTAATTACTTCTATTTTAAAAAGACTAATAAGTTTATTTTCTAAATTTTTCTTAGACATCGATTAAGATTATAGTAAAGGTATATAAAAAGAAATTCTGCAAATCTAATTGACTTAAGAAACTGTAGTTGCAATCTCAAACTCTGCAGACATTGAAAGTGTCTGACTAATAAATTTTTCTTGAATTCCAAGAATTTGAACTGTCTTTAGTTGAAAGTTTAACCAGATGTGAGGGGTTGAGGGGGGATAAAGAGGGGTCAATGACAAGTCTCATTCCGATTAAAGAATCGAAACAAAGCAAAGGAAACAGAATTCGTGGAAAGGCATTCCCATAGGACAGCCGGAGGAAGAGCAATAAGAAAGGACGGCCATATCGACCAACATTTGGAAGTTTTCTTAAACAAGTTTATTCGATAGAAATAAGTCACGGAAAAAAAGAAGGAGCTGTAGTTTTTGTAAAGTGTGGCTTGTCAACTATTTTTAGAGCGAGATATTTATAAAAAAGCAATAAAAGCTGTAAATTTGGTTTTATTATAACAGTATGACTTGGATATTATTTTTAGAAAAAAATGTTATCATAAGATGAATAATTAACTTTGATATAAACAAGAAAAAGAGTCGGATAAGGTTGAGTAACTAATGAAAACTAATAAAAAGATAAAAGTAAATAATTAAAGTGGAAGAGTGCGACTTTTTATTTTTTATTTCATTAAAAAGCAAAAGGAATCGTGTAGCGATGGAATGAATAGTTTTTTTCACTCTGGAACGAAATAGTTTCGTAAAAAAGTGTGCTGAAAAAATTCAAACAAAATACTCATCAACATCATAGTAAAATATTTCCAACAATAAATGACAAAAATAAACTCCAATAAATATTATCCTTAAAGAAAATATTGGTACCTTGTTAAAATTAGCATTAAAAGTCTATGGTGATCTTTAATAGTCATTAATTTTTAAGATAATCTTAGAGAAATTAGCTTTTAGATGCTGTAGACACATTTACTAGATTATTAGAAAAAATACTCAAAATCTAAAATATTTTATTAGAATTACTGCATGTTTCTGAGTATAAGCTGATCTGTATATAATCCGAAAGTGCGTTTTTTCTTCAAAAATTTACCCCAAATTCAAAACTTGTGTATTAGCCGAATTGAAAGAACAACAACAACAAAAAAAAAACCTTATAATTCTCAAACATGTCACTATAAGGGAGAAAATGTTGCCAAACAAGTAAAGTATTTGCCAACCATTTGTTGAAAAGTAAAACACCAGACGCTAGCGATAATAGTTTTATTTTTGGAAAACCTATCAGAAGCTAACACATTTTTGCATTCATTTGCTATCTTGTGCACTAATTGTGATAGTCATACTTTCTACGCCATATTGTTTGCTTGTTTACTGATCATCGACCTATGCTTCATGCCCTGGATGAAAAACTAGCCTCATGATGATCAAATACTTTCAGACATCCCAAACGAGATAATGTAAGTGTTACGAACTACTTAGTAGCTGGGATTCAGACCCTAACTTTGAAGGATTCATGTGACTTTTTATTTTATTTTAGAATTAAAGTTCCATTCCAAACACTCAAAAAGTTACTCAAAGGATTACAATCGCTTGCATAAGGCTAACGACAAATGCTAAAGGAGCCTTTTTTCTTAAGATGCACTTTTTCCGAGATTATAGCGGATCCGTTATATAAGTCGAACCCTTTACTTTAACTCCAAAAAAAAATTCCTGAAATTCCCGGTTTATATACACCGAAATATACGATATCTTTATTTAAAATAAAAGAATTATTCAGCTTATGATTACTGTGCTTAGTTGCATTGATTATTAATATTTTTATTCACATTCAAACTTTTTTAAATTTTAAAATAGTGTTTAAATACCTTCATAATGATGTGTGTTTATAACCCATATGTAGAAGAAATATTATCGTCTAGAAATCTCTTCAATGTAAATTTCTTCATGCATATGTCATTTTGCGATACGTTTTTATTACTTTTAATTACGATAATCAGAAATATTCTTGTAAATGAAAGTCATTTCAATGTAGAAGTATGCAAATAAGGATTTAATCTCATGTAATTTTAATGTAAAAGAAATAAATGGAAAGTATTCGGATTTCTTTTCAGATTCTGTTTTGTAATAATCGCTTTTTTTATCTAGTAAAGTATGTGAATAACTGTAACATTTATTTGAATTCAAGTGTTTGATGATTTAAAGGAAAATTACAATAGAAAAAAGAATTTTTTAGTGCAACAAAAAATTTATAATGAGAATTTTAGGTAGGAATGAATGATATCGATTCTTTGAATGGAGGGAAAAAAAAATTACTTTCGTTTCAAAACTCTCACAATTTTTAATTTAAAGTTGGATATGACGTTGAAGCAAAAATACTAATATATATTGCTTAACTCACTGGAAAGGAAATGAAAAAAAATGTCCGTTTTTCAACATGATAAACGAAATACAACATAGATTGAAGTTCCTGTAATTCCCTGATGGTTTTCAATCATTAAAAGAAGACGCATCAAGTAAAATTATCTTTACTTTTTTGTTGAAGAAGAAAACAGTTTCCCCAGATTGAAACATAATTACAATGAAATATATTTGTGCCATCTAATGAAAAACTTGCATTAAAATAAGTAATAAATCACGAAATGAAAGAAAATATCCAATCCGTGATTATGTTGCTACATTAAAATATTATATTGTGGTTATCTTGCGGATACTTTTACAAATAATAATTATGAATAAAATTTTGGCTTTTTCAAAGAAAAATAATTAAAAGAATTCCCATGGTTACCATCCTGCTTAATGGACAAGAGAGTATTATTTAAATAATGCTAGTATATTCAGTATTTTTGGAGAATAAGGGTCTCTATAGTGAATATTTAAACAAATTAATACCACTGTATATTTTCGAATACAAGCAGATCCGTGTAAAATCCGAGAGTGCGTTTTCTCATAAAAATTCTGTCTATATTCGATACCAGTATATAGGTATAATTGGAAAAATTCAATTCATTGTAACTTTTTAATCATGTTGCCTTGAAGGCGAAAAATATTTGCAATACTTTCCAATCAAATTGCTGTAAAATAAAGCATCAGAAGCTAATCACAATAGTTTTATTTCTGTTTGCCCTCTGTGAAGCTAACATATTCCCCCTCCCCCCTCCGTTCATTTTTTTTTAATCTTGTACACTGCCTGTGCTAGTAAAACTTTCTGCACCACTTTTTTTGTTTGGAAAATGAGCAGGAAGAGAAATTTTTTTACTGCATGTGATCATCGACCTATGTTTCATTGGATTGAACTCGAAATGATTACCACAAGATATGCTACAAGTAATTTTTTTAAAGTTAAACACTAGAAATGACTATGCGATATGCAGGCGAGGGAAGCTGGAGAATAAGAATCAATTTGTACTTATCCCTTTAAGACCCAAATTATTTTTATCTTTAAATATTAAATTCCTCTGGTTATTATTATTATATTGACCCCCAATGACACTGGGAAAAATAATAAAAATATTCCCGCTCCCCCCCGGAACGTAGACGGAACCCGCTCGATCGTGCTGGTTGGGCGTTTTCTGTGAAATCATCACCTGTGAAATTTTACGAGTTTTAAATTTTTTGGCTCTAAATTGATAGAAGAAACAAATTTAATTCAACTAAAATTGTTACAAATATAAGGAAATGTATAATTAATTCTTTTGTTGATTCAATATTTATTTACTATGAATCTTTCTAGTATCATTTTTGCTTTTGATACATATAAATAAACACTGTATTTTTCCCAACATGTTTTCGAACTGCTTTCGTAGTTTTCAAATTCGCACTTGTAAGGCCTTGAAATGTCATCAACACATCGAAAATGGCTGTACATGTCATGCCTTTTATCCTGGCATGGCCTTTTAGCAGGCGTATTATAATACTTTTATCTTATTGCGGGAGGAATTACAACACTGTCATCCTCATCATCAGTTAAAATATTTTTGTTAGTAGGTGTAGATGCTGCTAATGCGCTTCAGCTATCTATAACTTAAATTTTAAGAGATCCAGTTTGAGTTTTTGGAGAAATTTCTCATTTGATATTATACAATGTGAAATGAATGCTTTCAAGAGATTTTGGTGGTAAAGTATGATACAAAGTTGTCTTTGTATAACAAATGTTTCCACGGTTTTATTTTTCATCGCTCTGTTCTGAACTTCGATTCTCCTTCTAGTATGCGTCGTTCATATGATTTGCCCCAAGTATAGTCATCATCCAAACGATCACTAAGTTCAGAATCTGATCTATTCATCAATTGCAAAATTTCTTCTGTGTGAGAATTCATTTCCTTTTAGACACCCTGAAAAACTTTTTGGTTAAAAGTTAGCACAGTATTTCATGGAAAGTAATAAAATGCATCAGAAAAGTTAATTATTTAAAAAAATAAAAAATTAAAAAGATACCTTACCAACCCCCACCGGAAAACCCCAAATTTTTCTTGGGGGGGGGGGAGAAGCAATAAGGATGCCGATTTCTGTGGAGAGGATAAAAATGCCATACTCCTCAACAAATGTACGGAGAAGAAAATTAATTGCAAAAAAGAGGGGGGGAAAGAAAAATAGAGACTCATCCATGGCGACCCCCAAGAAAATTTGGTATTAATTATAAAACTATATGTGTGTGTTTCATTTTTATGTAGGCTTTCATTAAAATTATTGAAACAGAAAATAAAACTCTCGTGGCAAATACTTACCTTTACAGCTGCAGTGACTCAAGTAACGCCCAACCCTCACGATCGTGCGGGTAACTAAATCCTGAATTTTACAAGCAATATTAACACAGTATAGTTATTATTCTTACTATTTTACAATAATTTAAACATTAAAACAAAAATTTTTATCTAAGTAATTAGAAATATATCGATAAATTACCTTTATACGACATATAAAAAGAAGACGTGTTTTCATTGTATTTGTAAGCAAAGCTAGATTTGCCATCTAAAAGTAAAACATGGACTACAATCATCATCTGTTCATAAAAACTGACATTTTACACTTTCTGTAAACCCACTCAATCGTTTGATTTGGGTTTTACTTACATACGACTATTCCAGAAGCAAAAACGTATAAGAATATCTTACCCACACGATTGTAAGGGTTGGGTCTTAAAAGGTTATACACAGAAATATGCGATAATTATTCCAAAGATGAATCCAGAATTTCCCTCATGAAGATTTAACCCTTATATCAGGACCCACACCAAAACACTTTGGCTTTTGCAATACCGACAAAACGGACCACTAATGCGAGTGAATCCTGAATGGTGGACCATTACAACTATATTCACTTATTTATGATTCTGTTTGCTTCTCTATGTTACTGAAAAGAAACTTCACAAAAAGCAAGAGAAAACTAGCAACTCAAAGCATTATCAACAAATTGTAGTGCTGTGCTTCCAATAAGTGATAATTCACAACTCTCACTTTCAAATGTCTCTAGATACACTGGTAAAAGTAGCTCAACTCATAAGGAATTTCGCTAAAAGTAATAGCTAAAACTTTAAAGAGAAAGTGTAACACATATTCCATTATACGCTTTGTAAGTCATCATTTTTGAAACTGTTTTTTTTAAAAAAATATAAATGATATACCAAAATATTTCTGTGGGCCATCAAAATCCTTTTACGGACTACCAGTGGTCTATGGTTCATTGTTTGGCGACCGTTGAACTAGACTATTGTGATGGTACTTTCGATTAAAAATCATTCGTTAAATAGAAAGATTTATCCTCTTACATTATTTTTTATTATCGAAAAAAAAGCATTTGTACTGTAAGAGTGTAATAGCCCCCCCCCCCCCCATTTTCTTATAACATTTAATTCTTTGACAAGCTATAAAAACTACGGAAACAGGAGAAACGGAAGGAAAACCTGTCTTACAAAAAAAGAAGTGGAAGAAATTTCGGAAAAGAGAATTTTTATGACATAAATATAGAAATCACTCACAACGCTCATATACACACATCCAAAAGTGCCGGCGTTTGAGTAGGAAAGGGGAAATTTCCATGGGGATAAAGTTATACTCTCGGAAGAGGCCCGTGCAGCACCGGACTAAATGGAAGGGAAACTTACCCATCCGACAGGGTAAAGAGGTGGAAAAGGTTATTTTAATGATATTAATGTAGAAAACACGAAATCCATCTGGAAGTGCAGACGCCGAGAGGGGAAGGGGAAATTTTCGAGGCAAAAAGCTATACACTTGAAGAAGCACGAGCAACGCCGGGCCATGCAGCTAGTAACATTTGTGATGGGGCTTTATCGTGCTTTTCACTAAAATCCTCTTGGGGAATCTTTGGGGCCAGAATGGCATTTCATTCCAACCACCTCAAGAAGAAAACGTGATGTGCAGATTAGGAATGATTATATATTTTGGAGCTTTAGCATTCGCGAAGGAGGCGAAGGGGAGTCTTAGAAGTCTTAGGAAGTATTATAAGAGTCATATAGAAGTGGGTTCGAAACCAGAAGGTTGCCTGGTTGCCCGATCAAGTTGGATTACAGTATTATATAGAAGATATAAAGATTGGTAGCTGTTCGCCGGGGAATATCTGTAAGCGATATAATATTAAACTTTAATGATAGAGAGGACTCTAGTTAGTTAAGGAATTGGCTATAGATATAGATGCGGTGGTTAATTTATCATAAAGATAGCGAGTAGGATTTAATGCGCTATTTGCAAAGAATTATTATTTATGTCGTATCACTCCTAATCATTTCCCTCTAAGACTTGTGTTGCATTGCTTAATATAAATTGAGATAATAAACTAGCTTTATTATGGAAGGTTTGAGTGGGTAATATTTTATCCCTACAAAATTAGGTCGCGTGGATGAGGAAGAGGTGATACCCTCAGCCCGGGGGTTCACACATTTAATTCTTTGACAAGCCATACAAAAAATTAATAAAAGATAGTATAAATAAAATGATCTTAATAACGATGTAAATAAAAATACTCTCTAAAGGGAAAGCAAAATTATTCAGACAAGAATTTATTCCAACTAAACTAATAAACTAAGCAAATGAAAAGGAAACAACATATCAAAATAAAGGATGGAGCCAAAGAAATGGAGAAAAGAGAGGAAGGAGGGAGAAAAAAAGTGACAAACACCCTGAATAGAATCTTCAGATATGAACTTATGACTACAGAATAGGGTAAGGGTTGAACCGAAGCGGTTATGTGGATGTTACGCAGCAGGAATCGCAGTTTCGGAGACGTGGAGCTTCTGAAAAGACGCATGTCTCTGAGGAACAGCGGGACTCTTTTGCCACGAATAAAACTCTTGTTGAAAGTGACGCTGAGAACCTGAAAATAAAGAGGGAATAGAAGCGCTTGAATGAACAGAATAAATAAACAAAAGTGGCGCCAAAGACTGCGATGAAATCACTGTTGATAACCATCGTTACAGCTTTAAGCTATGTTGGCTGATTGATTTCTTTACCCTTGGTTTGTTTATTTATTTATTTAAATAAAACTTTGTTGGTTCGATCGGAAATTTCTATTGAAAAGAAGTCAGATCTTTTTTTGGCTTGACGTGTGGGGATGAGTGTGTGAGGCCGGGCTCTTTATTATGTCGAGTCTGGAAAAGGATGGCTTTGGTTGATGTCCAAAAATTATTAAATCTTTATTTATTTTTTTTATTTTTACGACTGGTGGTTTCTTCTTTAAAAGTGAATGAAGGAAAACGGGTTTTATAAAGAGAAGTATGTTTTATGATAAGAAAAAACTTCGAAGGATTGTGTCTTAAAATTTTTTTATATCTTCAGAGATACTTCGTTATAAAAAAAAAATTAAGAAGTGTCGAGGAGCTTCGAAAAATTAAAACAACCTTAAAACATAAAATATACATTTTTTTTAAAAAAGAAATTAGCAGTATATTAAATTGAAGCGATTGCAGTATTTTAATTTGTGGGAAAAAGTATTTTTAAGATTTATTTTTTGAGGAATTCAAAAAAGTGGAACGTGGGGAAGAAGGTTAAATTTCGAGCTCTATCACTCATATAAAGAATCTGACATCGTTAACTTCATCAAAATACAACGAATTAAATGGGCAGGTCACGTTGTCAGAATGGACGAAGACCGCACCACTAAAAAAATCTAAAAGGCCTAACCTATTGGCACACGGAGAAAAGGCAGGCCAAATCTTAGATGGATTGTTGACCTGGAAAAAGATCTCATAGTTTTGAGATCTAAAAATTGGAGAACACTAGCAGGAAGAAGGCTGGCACGGAAAAGGCTTCTTGAGAAGGCCAAGGCATAAAATATAATTAAAAACTCTTTAACAATTCGTTCAACATTTAAACTGTATTTTTACTAGGAAAAAAATTATCTTCTAAAAATCTATTCGTTTTGCCATGAGTAGATTCGTAACGCAAATAGCATTACACGTTGCGGAAATGAATTTGAGCTTCCTTGTCAGCTGTACAACTTTTTTTTTTTAAAAAAAATATTAATTTATTAAGTTAATTATAATTTTCGATATCTGTGTTAATTTTCTACAGTAATATTTGATTTTATTCTTAACTGTTGAACAATAACTTAGAACTGAAGAGGATTATTTGTGTGATAACTTAAAGTTAACTAAAAACTCTTTAAACTTAAATTTAATGGGCCTATTTTCCATTATTTGATTTAACGAAGGATTTTCGATTTGTATAAGATATTTTTCGAAGTGCGTTTGGTTTTTATTCAGTCATTTATATATATATATATATATATGGTACTATTGTGTACTATTCTATTGCTTCTACTTATTTCAGCGAATTCTTGCTCATTCCCCATAGTTAGTTCATTGCAAATGAATTAAGAAACAAAGAGAAATGCATCTCTATTGTGTATAGTGCTTATAAAAAATATTCATCTCTGATATAGTAGAGAGGAGGGATTCAATGAGGTAAGTTTACTTTGTACAAGGTTCAAGAGTGTTATTTTGAATACTCTTAAAATAGCTTGACTCCAAATTCGAAACGCAGAATCTGTATTTAAACATAAATTAAATTTTAATCTTAGTTTCTCCTCCTCCTGCTTATATTAAGTTGTCTTTTTTCTCTGTAAGCAGATATGCTTACTTTTGCTGTATCTTTCAATTTGAAATAGGTGATTTAAAGAAAAAGAAATATTTAAGTTTTTATTTAGAAACACCCGGTTTATTTGCAGTTTATTAGAGACGAGTTATACTCTCCATACACATCAGAAATTTAACTAATAAATTAAACTGGTTTCAGTAATTTTATTGACAGAGTTTCATCGTTTACGTTTGTAATTTCGAAATACATTCAGAAAGAAATTGAGTTTAACTGAAATTATGAAATACTGAATAAGTCTCACAACTTCTTTTCATTGATTATATAGAGTCTCAGAGGCGAGTTGTAATACTTTAGATTCTCAAATCTATTCAATTACGTTCCCAGCCTGTTATAAGCGTGGTAGCCAAGTGCTCATGGTTGGGCACTAGTGGTCAGCGTTTTCGAGACACGGGTTCGAGTTCTGGAGTTACTGAAGACCCATCGTGTAGAGAGGCTGATGCACGTTTTGTCTATCGTGGCTCAAAATCCTCACGTTGCCTGTTGGGGAAGTTTGGGGAGTAAAGTGCAAGCTCAGATGTCATCTTCGTCACTTTTGACCAAGGCTCAAAATTACTAGGTTTGTCGCCAATAGACCTCATGTTACTTAAGAGCAGTGGGTCCCTAAGGAACCCTAGGGGGTTCCCGATATTTTTCAGGATATCCGTGGAAAATTAAACTTAATTTGGGGTTCCCTGAGCAATGTCAAGGGGTTCGTGCAAGGTTTAATATAAAATCTTTTTTCAACCATTTTTAATTTTATGGAAATTTCAATAAATAACAATAATTCACTTGGATATCTTCGACTGGGTGTTGAACCCTTTTGCGCGGGAACATACACAGATAAATCCATACTAATACAGGAACATCTTATTGAAATATCCATGAATGAGGGACTTAAACCAATGTTTGATCCTGTATTATGGGTTATTGTACAGCAGTGCTTCTCAAACTTTCTATACTCCAACCCAATTTTCAATCATGATTTTCATCGCGCCCCCCCCCCTTACATACAATAATAATGCATTGAGAGAGAATTCAATAATAACATACTTTGATGTAAATCTATAATACGACTTTAATTATAAACCGTACAAATTATCAAGGTAAGTATTAAATTTGTATATAATTTGATGACGTGCCCATACAGTCACTGGTAATTATTAAACTTGTTCTTGACTTAGTACTGTTAAATCAATTATGAAATACATGGTGCAGTACTGATTCATTTATACGTGTATTATATTAGTGTAAATGTGCATTTTTTTTATTTTTTATTATGTCAGAATGTATTATTTTTTCTGCTTCCTTTCAGTAAATTAATAATTTTTTAAAATGTTTGTTTTTGACTTTTCGATATACTCGCGCCCCCTTGTAGGGTTATCACGCCCCTCTAGGGGGGCGCGCCCCACAGTTTGAGAAACACTGTTGTACAGAAGTTATTGACTACTTCACCATCTTCCTATTCGGTAGAACGTATATATATATTTAGTGTCGGTATAAA
>BMAV01020802.1:34975-59180 GCA_019973955.1 Trichonephila inaurata madagascariensis
AAAGAAGATTAGTGCTTGTGGGATTTACGATTGCCACTCACAAACATTGAGCCAGACATAAATACACTCAGAGCATCTCATCAAGTAATCCAAACATCCAAACATAATTAATTTTTTAAATTTTATTTTAAGCAAAAATAATTTGAATAAATAATTCTTCAACAGAATGGTTTTTTCTTTTAAATTTGTAATTTTTATACTATGCATTTATGTAGCTTTTTCACTTGGGGGTCGTGGGAAAGTTTTGACTATAAAAAGTTGTTCATGGGTTAAAAAAGTTTGGGAACCACTGCTTTAGAGTGTGAAATCAATAAAAATTATCAAATATAAACAGTTAATGGTCGCTGCGTAGTTACAAACCCAAACTTTTACATTTTCAGCAAGAAATGTTACGAGAATATTTATGTACAAAAATAAGCAATATATTATTTGATTAAAAAGAAGAACCTGACTAGTTTTTTTTAATGCATTTCAAAGTATTCCAGAAAAGTTTTTAATAATTTCATTTAGATCTCCTCGCCGATGTGTAAACGAAACAAAAAATATTATTATTTTTAAATTGATTACAAAAAGTGAATTTAGAGATTGTGTTTATGCATTCCAAAATTTCAAGAAATATAATTCCTTTAGAAAACTAGGAAATTCCAAACAATAATTATTTAAAAAAAGACAAGTGAAATCTAATGTTTAGTATCCAATTTTTATATTTTATCCTTTAAATTAACTAAATGATTACAGTTTGTTACAAAATCCACAGTAAACACATTTACTTTGTTTCCTCTGTTCAGAAAATAGACTTGTTTAGAAAAAGTTAAAACTTTTAAAATATGTTCCAGATCTTATATCTTACTAATCAATACATCTACTTTCATACTCGATAGATAAATAGAAATATTATATAAAGAATTCGTATCTTTTAATTAGAGCATATTAATGAAATCGTACGTTCATTGATTTAATTTGAATATATATGGAAATATATATAAGTAAACTACTTATAGAGCTTACAGTAAACTTTAAATGCTTTAGAGGTTATTGATTATATTTTAATTGCAACTGAGTTTTAGAAAGTATTATCATTTTGTATGTATTTTCATACTTATTATTTATTCATATCAATTAAATAACCACATAATCATTGAAAATTAAATTATGAAATAATATTAGCATATGCGTTCCTCAAAAAATTCAATTATCGTAAAAGCTGCTTTTTGTGGATTCCTCAATAAAATAAATAACAAGCAAGGGTTTCTTCACTCATATCTGCGCCTATAACCTTACTTTGACATTGCCATGAACTGTATATGGAGTTCATGGAAAAGCTAAGATATCTGTTGATGATTTACGCACTTATCCCCCTCAAATCTTCTTAATTCTGCAAAGTTTTCTGAGTAAAATATCTGCTCCTTCGTTGCAATATTTATCTAATAAACTAAGTACTGAGATGGAAATAAGTCCTTCTGGACTTCGTGGCCTTTTCTTGACGTTAATCTGATGTTTTCAGCAATCACTGGTTAATATGTTTGTTGTTTTACCCTCTGGACGCTAACGATCAATTAATCTGCTTGGCGCCAGAACTATTGGTCGTTTTGAAATATATAGCTTATCTTTATGTCGACATTTTCGCTATTTTCTTCACACACAGCAAATTAAAAGTTAATATATTCAGGAAATTCACAAATGTATATAT
The DNA here is from genome assembly GCA_019973955.1 of Trichonephila inaurata madagascariensis. NCBI lineage: Eukaryota > Metazoa > Arthropoda > Arachnida > Araneae > Nephilidae > Trichonephila > Trichonephila inaurata. The sequence continues at coordinate 36,666 of BMAV01020802.1, forward strand.
TTAAATCTTGTTGTAATTTCGATTATTGTGTGTTCTAATTCTTCTCAGTTCAAAATACATTTTCCAGAATCTAAATAATTCAGATTTTGTTGTCAGAAATTCAGTTTAAAATAAAAAAAAAAATTCCCAATCATACTTGTCATGTTTACAGTAATACCCGAACTTACGCGATAGGTGGGACTGAGTGATAACCGCGTAAGTCGGAGGATAATTTCGCGCGCGTACAGTGGTCGCGGTAGCCGAGTGGTATAGGTATCGGACCGTGGCTTGCTTTGTCACGAGTTCGAGCCCAGTTCCACTAAAGACCCGCCGTGTTGGGCAGCGATGCACGTTAAATCTGTCGAGAGCTGAAACATCCTCCCATAGGTGTGGTGTGGTAGTTAGGAGGAGGGTGCCAGCTAAGGTATCGTGCACGTCACTTGACCATGGTTCAAAATTACGTGGTCCGTCGCTAAAAGCCCTTATGTAGCTGAAACAGTGCGACGTTAATAATCAATAAATCAATCACGCGCGTACAAATACGTATAAATTATTGTTAGTTGGGGCTATATATAAAGACGAAAGAAAATAATAATTTAGAAAAAATAATGTTCAATAAAATCTTACATAACACACAAATACAAAATTGCAAATCAAAGTTATTTTGATGAAGAAGGTTTCATGAAATCTAGCAAAAAGTAGTCTGCCGTCTCAAAGGGTTTTTTTCCTTCCAGCAAAATTTCCTAGTAGCATGTCACACATATTTTTTTAATTACAGTCGGACCTCTATATAATTAAGTCGCTAAATCCTGGAAAAAAGTTCGTTATATAGAAAATTTGTTATTTAGAGGTTCATCTTTTAATATACTTAATATATATATATATATAAACCACATAAATCAAATTTTAAAATCATAAACGCTATACATTTAAAAAAGTAATCATTCACACTTTTTTTAAAATTAATATATGTTTATTTTACATATCTTACGAATAAAGAAAAAAAAAACTACAAGAAAAACCAGAAAAAAGAATGTCGAAGAATTCACCTTTTTTTTCAATATTAAGAAAATAATTTTATATTATAATTAACGAATTTTAAGGACATTTTCTAATTTAAAGCATACAAGTAACATTAAGCATACATTATTTTATAACTAGAACACGGGGTCACGTTACCACTCCTCTGAGGGTGAAAGGGGATATCGAAGATGTTTCTTGTGAACTGGACAATAGGAGTTAAAGGTTGCACCTCTTGGATGAAACGTCCAGAACTCTGTTGCTCTCGGCGAGTTAGGATCTAATAAAACCAGTTCAAGATTTATGACCCCCATAAAATGTGTTAGAGAGAGAATAACTTGAAATGTTCAGAAATATGTTAAAAATAGGGAGAAAAAAATTGAATCACAAAAGAAAAAGTTCATTATGTAGAAAATGCATTTCACTATAGAGAGGTTATTTTACGAAGAAAATCGTGAAATGTTCAAGGTTCCAGGAAAACGTTCGCTGTATAGAAAAATTCGCAATATAGAAGTTCGTTATATAGAGGCTCGACTGTAATTGTTTTGTTGACAAAGTACGCTCTTTGGTGAAGTCTATATATCCTAAGCTCTTAGTAACCCTTTTTTCAAGTAAACTGAGGCCTTCTGTCAAATTTCCAACTGTTCTTCGATCTTCTGATTGAACTGGGTCTAAAGGCCTAAGTTCTTCAATATTTTGCTCTGGCTCGTGCATTTCTATGAGCTAATCGATTGTCACCTCCTGATGGTGGGAATCCAGTAGTTTCTGATTTTATTATACTAAATTAAAATAAATTGTTATGGCTTAGCGTCGATTCCTCGCAATATTCCAAACATGTACATTAGCTAAACAGGAAGCTGGGAGTGAGTAATCTAGTTGTGTAGCAGCTCAAGCAAAAGAAGAATCGACGAGGTTTGAAAATTGCGTAGCTTCGGGTTTGTGTAAGTCAGGGTAGTGGAAGTCGAGGTATTACTGTATATAGCTTTTTATGTTCTAGGCATTACCCGCCAGCTTCGCTCGGTATTTCATGATGTTGTATGAATATATATATATATAAAATATTGAGAGAGAGATATCAAGTCCTATCATTAAGAATTCGATTGTATTGAAAAGCGATATTATAAACCTGTGACGGGCTCACGCGTCTTTTTTTTTAACATAACCTCTGGGTTCTTTGGTGGCCAAGATTATTGGCAACTCTTTTTCAACCAAAACCCAAGAAGCGAAATGTGAACAAGAAATGCAAATAAGATAGCTTTTAAAAGAAGTTTCAGTAAGCGAGATGGCAATTTGGGGAATGTTATGTGTGAAAAAGACTAGAGGGACTTGACAGCCTATCGTGAAGTTTCCTGGAAAAATCAGCCATTAATACAAGGTGCATACCATTGCACGCGCACCCAGACGTTTCCAGTTTGGATTACGGTAGGACTGATTATTTGATATTAAGATTGTAATATTATTTTTGAAGTGAGAGTAGGTGGATTAAATAATTATTTAGAGAAAGTGGTCTAAGTTACGCGATTCGGTTTAACTATCATTGTCTGTGTTGTTCATTATAGATTCTCACACATTTTAATTTATCTAAATTGTTAGACATTTAAGTTCTATTCTTAATAAAGTCATATTAAGAATTTAAAATGTCTATTCCTTTTGCAAACCCTACACCTCTAGCTCACGCTGACAATCAAAGATACGGTCACTAAAGGGGGGTGGTATCACAAACCTCACTTTTCGATTTAAAAAGTGACTTGAATTTCTAAAATTGAAACAGAAGGATCTTTTACGCTTCAGTGTTCTCTCAAAGTGGATTTCCGTAAAACTAATTTGTAGTGGATCTCTACTCTACAAAATATACGTGCTTGCCAAATTTCAAGTCTGAAAGTCTAATATACCTATCTCCCTATCCACACACACATATATATCTATTTCTATCTATCTATCTTTAAATACAGCGTGTCCCAGGATCTTTGGGACAAGCATTAAGGAGAGTTAGTTAGGGAGCATCAATAGGATTCAGCTTTGTATAGCAACCCATGGTCGGAAATGACTTCGTTCAGTGCTGTTTCGTTGTTGTTGTTGTTTCTAATCTCACCTGTCTGACGTAGTCAGATCGAGGCCCATCAGATTCATCATCGCAATTGGCTAGAAGTACGTCTGTCGTTGGCCTTGGCCTTAAACACCATACAGGTGACAGTACGAATTAGCTCGGCGAAATTCCCCGAAGGGACGATAGGTGGTGACACCACCCATCTCTACCTCCACAATTTAGGCATGGAACTGAAGGGGAGGGAAATATTCTCCAGTCCTCTGCATTCGTGATTCAGCCCACAAGACTTCGGACCCACTGATTTAACGAGCACGTACTCAGTGTGTACTCGGAGGGTATTTGGTGGCATCGGGCATCGAACCCAGGCCTTCCGGTCTGGAGTCCGATGCTGGATGTCCGATGCTACCCACGGCCCTCGTTCGGTGCTAGGTGACGTTATTCACAAGAGCATTGGAGAGAACAAACCTGCATTACCTCAGTCATTTGAGCTGTCCTCGCCCGCACAGAAGTATGGAACGTTTTACGAACCCTGAGCTGGCAGATATGCACCTGATGTACGGATTGGCAAAAGGAAATGCGCGAGCAGCAGAAAGATTGTATCGCGAAAGGTACCCTGATATAGATGCACCGGACCACGATTGTTTACTAATTTGCATCACAATTTGTGTGAATAGGGATCATTACGAGGTAATAGGTAGAGTGAGGGCAGACTACTAGTGACTCGAACTCCCAGAGTGGAACAAATATGAAATCTGTGTACCAGAGTACAAGCCGTCGTTGCTGCCATGGTCCGACGGTGCATCGCTAGCAATGGTGAAAAGTTTCAACATCTCTTGGGACATTTTCACGTATCATCTACCACAGAACATGTAATATCTTTAAACAATAAATATTTCAGATGATTTCAGTCTTGTATCTGTACAAGTTCTTGTACCTGTCATACAACTTTCCCATGTCGTTTTCGACTATGGGTTGCTATATAAATCTGAATCCCTGCCATGTCTCCTGTACCACCTTAAAGTTTGTCCCAAAAATCCTGGGACACCCTGTATAGTTCTTAGAAAAGAATTCATTCCATATTACGGTATATTTTATTATTTCAATTTTCGTTTTTAAAATTATAGTTTTCAAATTTAAGAAAATTGTCTGAGGAAAACTTAAAATAAACTTCATTTAAATTTTTAATCATTTGCATCATTAAAATTTTTAATCTTCTGCTTCATTAAAATTTTTGGTACTTGAACGATTCACTTCTTCATTTGAACAGAAGTAATTGAATAAACGTAAAAAAAAAAAAAAAAAAAAAAATGCGAACTTAAATAAATTATTCATTACAACATTAGGAAGAGGATTCCTTTTTTTTAATTAACGACCCTTCGCATCCAGAAGAAGTTCACGTTCATTTACTGGCATAAAAGTTTTTAAGCATTTTTACTTTTTATATGAATTTTTCAAATACGCGGATTCCTTTCGACGGCTTTTGTTCGACATTTCTAATTAATTTTAGAGAGCTCTGTTCTTTTGAATTATTTATTTTCTTAAACTTTTATTTTTCAAAATTTTATGTCTTAAAAAAAAAAGACAAGCAAAAGAGAAAAGAAAAATGCTTACTAGGAAAATGTATACATTTTTTATTTAAAAAAAAAGAATGCTTAATTCAAGTTGATATTTTTAATTTTCATTGGAATATTTCTGAGTACTAAGATTCTAAATGTTATTAATTTCTTCCCTAAGAGTCGTCTTGATTAGTATTCTCCACTATAAAGTCATAGAATGAAAAGAAATATCCTCATTCTAAATTCTCACATTCAGTTAAAAGTAAAACCAATACTAAGTAAGAGGATTTTACTAAACGTTTCCAGGCTTTGAGGCTGATAGAATGTGTTTTGAAATAGTTTTTGTTTTATAATGCAGAGTATCTTTTTATTTCATCAAATAAATTTAGAAATATAGGTCACTGGAAACTTTTTCGAATGACTGTTATAAACTAAATTTTTTTTTTAAGTTAAAACCTTCATAGGAATGCAAAACATATAGAACATTTAAAAATAAGCATCTTGATTAGATGAAAATAAAATCATGACATAATGTGTTATCCTATCTTCAATTTTTGTTGAGAAAAATAATGGTTTTAAAGAAAAACACAGAATTAAGACATAGAAGAACATAAAAGAGACAATTAATAACGAAAGTTACTTAACCCCTCAACACACTTATTTCGAAAAAAACCGACAAAAAAAAAATTTATTTGAGGAAACACATTTTAGAACTTTGTTTTGTTTGGCCAAAAATAGAAAAATACAAAATCAATCAAAATTTTAATTTTAATTTTGGATTTTGATTCGCATTGGGGATAAGAGCCGAATATTGGAATCTTGCATGTATATCGACTTTTATTATCTTTCTTTCCGAATAATTGTTTCGAAAAAAATATTCTTATCAGTAAAAATATTTTATATATATACATTTTCAACATAAATAATAGTAGTAGAAATTATTTAAGAAAAATATTTAAAATTTTCTTTTATGTGATATATTTCATAGTTCAACATTGCAATTATTGCACATGTAATGACTCTTTTCTTTTTCTGTTCCTACTATTAGTTCACACTCTCCTTATATATATATATTGTTCAAATTTTCAATCTTTAATAAAATGCTTTTTTCCATCCACTCAAGCTCAAATACATTTTTTAAAACTTGTAGGGGATGATATTTGATGGTAATACAGTTTTTTCAAATATTATAATTCATTAATTAAATTAAATTAATTAATTATAGCTTAAGAGATATATTAAAGTTGATATTATTCTTTTAGATGGCAACACCATTGGATAAAACAGCTTTTGTTAAATTTGTGATGAAGATTTAACTTAACCTGAATAAAATCATATGCTAGTCAGACATCAGCATTCTTTTTATACTGGTGTTGAGACAAATTTTCCCTTTTTTCAATTTTTATTAAAAAGTGTCATTACAAATTTGATGTGGTTAAAAAGTTCTTAATATTAATTTAAATAGTGTTTTATCACTTAATATTGTGATTCCGTCATATGTATATACATATTTATATTAATTGTAATTATTTAATAAAAAGTAACTAAAATAAAAATTTTCTTTGTTGACCTAAGTAGGAATTGAATTAAATTTTTTGTTTTTTGTATTATGTTTCCTTTAGCATCCCTTTTAACACAACACACAGCTCAATATTTTGTGTGGGAGGTTCTTTTATATGTTTCTCCAGAAACAAACTGGAGAAAGTGACATTCCGTTAGTCATATAGAATTCTAGGAGATTTTGAACAACCCGATTTTTCTTATATGTGTATCGCTATGCTAACTTTGTATATAAGTCTTTCTACTAATTTGCTTCTAAAAATTTAATTTTTTTTCACCTCAATTTTTTTTAATACAAAACATATGCGTTTCAAATGCAGATGTCCAGCAAATGAAATAATATTTTTTTTAATAACAATTATCTCTAAATTTACTATAAACTTTATCTAAATTTACGAAATTATGACGACGGATCACAGTTAGTCTCACTCATATTCGAGGGTGAAAATTACAGCAGCATAAAATACGATTCCACTCGAATTATCTCGCTTGAGTTCAGTTTGGCCAGTTTAGCTCTATCGAATTAACTCATTTTTGCCCGTTAAAGGGTTAATGCAAATAATGACGCATATGAAATTTAAATATTTCATTATATAAACGAGGTTTATTTTTCATTTTGTAAGATTGTATTCACATGTAATTCGTATATATAATATTAATTTATATTTATAATATATAACAAAAATATTTGTGTACTGAGATTCTTCTTAAGTTTTTCCACCTAAAATATTAAAATTTTACTATTATGCTTAAATATCGTTATTGCCTTATGAATCATAGGTAAAATTTTATTGTTTGTAATTGTATATTTTCGCTAAAAGCACAAACATCTATTCATTGCTAGGGTTTAAAGATGTAAGAGATATAAAAGGAATAACTTGGATCCTTTTGCTACAGACAAAAAAATCCTCCATTTTCCTTAAATTTGTAGTATTTCTCAACTCATTAATCTCGAGTTCTTTTGGCTAGGAAAGCACAACATTCGTGGGAAAAAAAACATCTAGTGATGTATAAGGTATCCAATACATCCTGACTTGAATCCAGATTGATCACGGATGGACCACTCCGGAAAAAAGTGTTTTTTTCCTATTCTTTTTTACATCAAATCCCAGAGAAACTGAAAATTCTAAGTGAGAGAAACTGGCATTGTTTGAATAGAATTTTATTCACCACTTACATCAATAGTCTACAATCTACATATTTGTTGTAGTTGGTCTAAAATTGTTCTTGGATATCGTGATTCTTTATAGGTAATTTGATTATTTCACGTATGTTTATTTTTAGAATTATTTTATAATTGTGAGTCAACTTCTTTCTTAAAATAGCTAATTTTATTCATATTCAACGTAATTTGATGTGATGGCTAAAATTAACATATGCTGTCACAAGAAATCACCCGAATGATTAAGAAGTTAAAAATTTATTTATTATTATAAATTGCTTGTGTGTGATGTTTATTGGAATTTCAAAAGAAAACACATGTGATTCAGGGAAACACATGTGATCCATTGTAGAAACATATGTGATCCAGAAAAAATTAAAATTTTTTCCGATTTAGATCAACATAAATCCTACATTGTGTAACTTTGGAAAAGTAATTAACATTTAATGAGTCGAGACATGGTACGATTTGCTGAAAAAATCTCTCTTTGAAATAATGGTTTTCACAAATTTCTTGGTTGGCTCCTGTGTGTATGTATTATCTAAAACAGTTTTTTTTGCGGTCAAAATACAACAAAACGCTACCCATTTAATTTTTTAAAGAAAAAATTTAAAAATTAATGAAGGGATTCTAAAATACTCCTCTTCCTCCTACAGTAATTGACGTACACTCTTGAAATTTGATTTACAAGTTCTTCGAACTACGAATAACAAAGGTTGGTATGGGCTTAGCGGTAACATAGTTGAAATTTGCTAGATACTTCTTTTTTAAAAATGCTTGTTGAAAATTCCTTAAAAAATGCATAAAATCTAAATTCAACTATTTTTTTAAAAATAAGAATTTTTTTTATACAAAAATGCGTACCACATTTTGTTTCATGTATTAATAGGCAAGAGACAGCAAAGATAGTTTTTTAGACTAATAACATACATTACTAGGGGGAAATGATTGATATATATAACCTTATCTCTCTGATTTGCGGAACACGATGGCCTCAATTCTTCGTGTTGTCGTCATGCCTAGCAATAACTATTATAACGTGCTCCTCGGTATTTCACCAGAGTCCTTAGAGGTGTTCCTATGGTATGTCTTCCCCAAAAGCTTACACCCGTTGCCGAAGTTAGTCGGACATAGCAACATGTGGTTTATACTGGGCCGGATATTTGCTAACTGTCAAACACATGCGTTCTACAGATTGTATGTGTTTCGGACAAACAGATAGGGATTATGGGCAAGTCAGGGAGTAACCTGATGGGTAAAATCAAGAGTTGTGGGATGTCGTTCTGTTCAGTGTGGATCAATTTCCAATGCAATATGACATTCAATGCTATCTAACATGATCCTGCTGCAATTTTGACGTAGCGAGCCCGAAGGGTAAGAGATAGCAACATGATTCCAAAAGATTAGAAATTTAGTGATGGTTATTAAGCATGCTGATAGTATGCAGAGTTAATCGCAGCAAAGAATGCCTTGCTGAAACTCCCATTCGAAGTAAATGACATTAAAAGATATGGACTGACACAGACTGCTGTGAAATAGACCTAATCTCTTGCTGCAGGACTTTCAAAATTGCAATGCAGTCCAGCATTACCGTGCGCTCAACATACCAGTTTTCTCACTCGGCAGTGAGACGAGGTTGGTGTAATCCCTCCCTTAGTTTAACCGGCTTCTCCTGTAGGCATGGATTCCATATTCCCCCCACTGTGTTAAATTTTTTACAATATTTTCAACGATTTCTTTAAGGGATAATATGTAATTTCTATAAGCCACAATTTTTATGTCTTCTGTATTCCTCGATGTGGCATACCAAGGATTCTCACACAAAATATAGTAGCAAAATACAACTCAAGTACTTAAAAATATCCTTTAATTTTATTTTCCTAGCACTTGTTCAGGATTTTGTCTTGCTCATCAATGCTCATCATTTCCACATTTTATCGAACTCTATACATGGTGAACATTTCGGGCCTATATTGGATGCTTCCTGCATTTTAGAAGACATGTAGTAATTTTTTAAAAATGTTTTTTTAATTTATATTTTTTCAAAATTTAAATGAAGACGTTTATTTGATAGAACTAAAAAATTTAATACAATAATCTTTTTTTTCATTTCATGTTGTTTTTATATATCGCATTTCTTCATGTTATTAAATTAAATCTGCTATAAACGTTTTGTTAGTAAGCATCGTTGCAATTCAATAATGTTTTTTAGCTACCATTTCTCTGCGTTAGCCCTAAAGCGCACAATTTCTTTCCACCATAAAGCCAACGGAATACATTTCTGTAAGTTTGAGGAGCGACCCACGCTTTCCGAGATTAAGATTTATAGGACTTTATAGCCAAGAGTACTATCAAAATGTCAGTCTCTATTTCTTTCTGTCTCCTATCCGTAGAGGGACTTTAATCAAAACTCTCTACCGTTGAAAAAAGAAAAAGAAAAGAAGCATAGCACAAAGAAGGTTTTAATCTCTTTTCGCCGCAAACAACGGTGAACGTTGGCAGAAGGGCACTGAAACAGGAAAAGACCCTTTAAAAATGCACTCTAAAATAATTACGGAGGATTTCTTTTCCCCTGCTCTTCGTTGAAAACTTGCAGTGTCTTTCGACATAAAACAAAAGAATAGGAAAAAAAAATCTGGGTAGGATGAGCACAGAAGGGAAGGGAAAGAGAGAGAAAGAAAGAGGAAGAAGTCTAACATACGTCTCTTTGTAACACAGTAGGAAGCAAACGGACAAAGAAAACAAGGCAGAAAGTAATACAATTTTCCCAGTCTTACGGGTAAAGCGAAAGTAATGAGAATTTTTTCCTTCTTTCTACTACATTACTCCAGTCAAGGTATCAGAAAACAGCGGAAGTTAAAAAAATATTTCAGGAAAAGACTGAAAAATTTTGTTTTCATGAGATGGGAATCAGCGACATGAAACCCTGGACAGATACGAACATCTTTTCGCTTGAGATTATCTACAAAAATCGAATTATTATCATGGATGTGACTAGGTTTCTAGAGCATGAGAAAATAAGTTTGAAGCGTTTTTTTTCCAATTGCTAAGACTATACACAAAAAGACGAATAAAATAAGGTGAGCTTCTACACCTTAACCTCAAATGTTTTTATAAAGCATAGAAGTTTTGGGTCTTCTCCAATACACTGTATGTGATCCGTAAATAAATTAGGTGATTTATATTAATTTTTATCTCAAATTTCGCTATAATAATGTTCAGAAATGCGGCTGCAAAGCTTTGAACAGTATTTATTTCACTTACCAAAAAGCAACTTGATGAAAGATTAGTTTGAAAAAACTACATTAAAATGTAATAAGTTCTTAATTATAACATGGATATAATGACCTTTTTTTATCCTATTTTTCAATTCCTACTATTAGTTCACTCTCTCCCTATATATATCTTGTTCAAATTTTCAATCGTTAATAAAATACTTTCTATTCATCCATTCAAGTTCAAATACATTTTTTTAAACTTGTAGTGGATGACATTTGATGTTATTACAGATTTTTATATGATGTTATTACAGATGTTATTACAAATATATATTCATTGAATAAATTAAAAAATGAGCAAATAGTAACAAAAATAATAGTCCAAAAACATATATAGAAAGGAATATCGTTCCTTGTGTCCCGTAGCGAAATCGATAGCACGTCGTTGGACTTCTAATCGAAAGGTCATGGGTTCGAATCCCCCTTAGGATGGCCTAATTTCTGAGAATGTGATTTCTTTTTGACTATTCTATTTTATTAGAATAATTAAATTTGATTAATAAATAAATATAACAAACAAAAAATAGTCCAACACCCTATATAGAAAGGAAAATGGAAAATTGCAAGGAAAATCGCTTTGTATTTTGTCACTTAATATTGTGATTCTGTCATATCTATATATATATTTATATTAATTGTAACTATTTAATAAAAAGTCACTAAAATAAAATGTTTGTTTCTTGACCTAAGTAGGAATTGACTTAAATTTTTGTTTTTTATATTACTTGTTTACACTTAATGCGCAAAACATTTTTAAAAAGTGAATCACAATTTTATTTCAATGCTTCAACCTCAATTTTTAGACGTGTAGTTCAGAAATGTTGGAAAGGAAAAAAAAACAAAAAACGCATCTGATTGATACGTTGTCACGATGGAGTAAAACTATAAATTTATTGTTAAAATGGATTCTCACTTCGATAGAGTGTTAAATTTGACAAATTTGGTATTCCTTATAATGCGAAAAGCAATAAAAGCAAAAACATAGAAATGCTGAAGAATTAATTGCATTACAGTTGAGTAAGAAAAACTTTGCTGTCGCAAGTGTTATTCTGATGAGAAATCAGTGCAGTCAAAAGGAATATAGGAAGCTTCTACCTTAAATAGGACACTGTCCACTCCACATTAAAGATTATTTAAATGACTTTCAGAAGTTGAGTGTATGTTTTTTTTCCAAAATACATTTCTTGCACGCCCCCCCTCACCCGCCCGCTCACACATGCACGGACAAGTTATTTTGATGTATAATGCACATTAATATAAAAACTATATTGTTTTCAAAAAATTTTCTTCTGCTATAAAGGTCTCTTTTTTCTGTTTATTAATAAAAGTTATTTCGGGGACATACACAGAGATTAACACCTTTGTCCCAATAATTTTATTTTAGTAGATCTGTTATATTTTTTGATATTGCAATAAAAACATTAATTTGTCAATACCCAGAAATGTAACTCTTGCAGATAACTTGAAATTATACTTTTAGATCTCATTACGAAATATGTCATGGAATGCTTCATTTTTAACATCGTATTTTTACATAATGTCATCTGAATTATTTTCGCTCAAAAGCTTAAAAGCAGAAAAAAAAAACCCATCAATTTCTTACTTTTATTTTTATAACGTTGAAAAGAGACTAACTATTTGATCGCTTTATATTACCCGGTAAAGTAATCCAGTTTCCGAAAGTACTCAAAATGAGAAATTGTAGACATTCTCAATGGCTGGTGTAACATAACAATTTAGCTTCTCGGTACACATCGGAATAAATAGCATTTTTCGAACATTGTGATAATAGGTGACATTTCACAGTGCAGCTGTTACCCATTTTTATTTTTAATCTTTTAAAGTAATAGCTACAATCATTACATGCTATGAAATGATAATTCTTTCTTTTTCAATGTGTAGTCGCGAATAAATTTTATAAATTTTGTTTGTTCATCAGTATATATATAATTAAGTCAACAAAGCCGCCACTCGAAGTTGCCGTATAAATATAATCATAATCACATAAATAATGAAAAATTTGAAATGATACATATATAATGCCAATTTTAATTTTTCAATCTACGCAATGTTACTGCTTGTTCCTTGCAATTGTTATTTGATGTAAATGAATAAGTAAGCATTATTGATTTCATGAATACTAACCATTTTATGAAGTATGTATAATGACATTTTTCAAAATGAATAATTTTACTGATTTAGTTTTGAAATTTTAAAAAAGAGTACTCATTATTTTAGTAGTAATTGCTATTATTATAAATCATTAGTAACTCTTTTTAAAGAGTACAGAAAATTTTTTTTTCTTCAAAAATTTCAGGATTTGAAATTAAAAGTTCAAACACTTTTTCTGCTTGCGTAATAATAAAGAGTTTTTCAGAAATTTACTTTTCAGTTGATTTTAAAAGAATAAAAAAAACTATTTCTTTTCTTTATAAATTAATGGAAGAATATTTTTTTTTCTTGAAAATATCGGAGTTAGGTATTGTAATGAAAGTTTCCAAATTAATGATTTCTCCTTTCATCCTTATTAACGTACCATTTCTTCCAATTTTTGTTTTTAGAATAACTCTCTACAATTTTTAAAACTCATGTACCTTTTTTTTTATAATAAAGGCAAGGAAAGAAAGTAAAGCTTTTTAAAGGCTTAATTTGGATTATCTTACTGATTTGGAAAATATTTTTTCCTGTATTGGAAAGATAGTAAAGCACATATCACAGATAAAGCGCGTTTTTTAAAAATAACTTTTGATTCATTACTTGAAGCAAGCAAATTTATAGATAATAATACAGTTTTTGATACATAATTTCAAACTTGTAATCCAAGCATAGTTAAGTTTGAATACGCAGAAAGTAATATATTAATTCGTTATAGATTTATTTATTAATTAATGATAAAAATAAATTCAACTAATTACCTTTGTAGAAGGAAGATCTCGTTTAAAAAAAGTTAATCAGCTTACAAAACAACATTTTCTCGAGATGCATTTGAAGTTTTTTTGAGGATCAGAGCAGCTTAGGAATATATGAAAAAGAACGCAATGAAATTGAACAATAAAAAATAATTCAACAAATTTCCTTTTAAGAAAAAAAATTGGAAATGGATATCTATAAATATTGGGATCAAGAATTAATGAAAATACCATGAACACTTCCTTTAAACAATCTCATACGGTATCCGACTACGTTCGGAACCGTGATTTAAAAAAAGCACATAAATGGATAATTTTCATGATATTTAGTGTCACTTACATTAGAATACATATATAAAATTGTTTTAAGAATATTATTAAAATAAAAAAATGATTTAAATGCAATATTTTGGCAAAAAATTAACTTAGAATAACCTTTTTTCAAAATGTTCTCCTTTTATAAAACTACTTCTAAAATAATAATATTTTGTGTGTGTGTGTGCTTATATAAAGAAAAGACTTCTCCAGAGAGTCTGAACTATTTTTTTTTTTTGAAAAATTCACATTGTTTTCAGAGTTACAACCAATTGAAATAATTATCGGAGTTTTTTCTTAAAATTTCTCCCCTCTGTTGTCGTAAAACATGGATAAACCCACTTCTAAGTTATATATTTCAAAAATTCTAGTTGAGCCTCTGTACAGAGGTCTGAGCTATATGCAGGCAAAATATTATTATAATAGAAGCATTCTTCTCAAAAGGGGAATATTTTGAAAATGGGTCATTCTATGTTCCTTTTTTGTCAAAATATTGTACTTAAATAATTTTATATTGTAATAGCATTCTTAAAACAATTTTATATACATGTATTCTAATCTAAGTGACTCTAAATATCCTAAATATTATCCATTTATACGCTTTTGCAAAATAACGGTTCCGAACGTAGTCGGATACTTTAACAGCACATTTTAAACTTCAAAACTAGTGAATTTTAGCGTACATTTAGTAAATATCGAGAGTATATCGACAAACTGCATATTGAATTTAAGCCCTAGATTAATTTCTTATGAACTCCCCCCTCTGCAGCTATAACAGGGTTGATAGCGATGAACCAAGTGACGAAGACGACAAAGAAAGAGCTTGCACTCCACTCTTCAAACTTCCACTCCACACCAAGTACATCCAACTCTTTTTTTTTACACTGTAGATACGTTCCTTAGAAAATCGTGCAAAAAAAAGTATGAAAGTAAACTTGGGGATATGTTCCCCAATTTTAAAAAATCATGTAAAATGAAAAGTTTATAAATATTTTCAAAAAAAAAAAAAAGTGTAAAAAAAGTAATAACAAAGTCTACGTTGCAAATCGGCTGGGTGGCATGGTTGGTTTGTCGTTGGTCTTCTGCACCTCTAAGTTACGGATTCGATGTTGGATTTTCATGATGCAGAAAATCGAGAGCGGCCATGTTGTGTGATTATACGGCTTACAAAAGATCCCTAGATTGTCTGTTTGGCTTGAGTGCTCTCTGCAAAATTAAGCCCTAGTACAGGTTCGCATCTTCAGAGCTCATGTGTTTTCCTCTGGGGAGGAAAATGGGCGTCAAAATTGCTTGCGATGATTGGTATCGCTTACATGGTGACGCGGTAAAAAGTGATACCAGCTCCTGGGGAATGTACTAGGTCTGCAAAGGTCAAAATACCAATGCGCAGTCCCATTAAAAAAATCTATGTTACCTGTTTATAAAACCAAAACAATTCGTATTTATTACAAAAGAAAAAAAAAATCTAAAATTAGTGTACAGTGAAAATTTTCAGTCTATAAGTACATACAACATGTAAAAACTTGAATTAAAATTAGGAATAAAACTACTAACTAACAACCATTCATTGAAAGTCGATACCAAGTGTACACGTTTTTAAACGCTACCATCAGAGATGATGTGTCAGATATGTCTAGCACAATTGTAGGTTTTGATTCAAATGATTAATTCCATTCATTATTAACGGCTTCAATTGGGTTTTTTTTGTTGCTAGAAAGACTTATTATAGTGGCTATTTTTTACAGCTTCTCAAGCGATCTATATAAACTTTGATGTCTTGCTATACAAAACTTACGTTACGTTAACATACTTCCAATGAATTTTAAGCCTTCGTGAATCAAATCAGCTGTTAATAGCTTAATTTTACCTTCGGCTTCATCATTATCTACTTTTTTGTTACCACAAACTGTCATAAATTTGATCGAATCCTCCTCATCCAATGGGCGTAAAACCTCACTTTTTTTTAAAATTCGTGCTAGAATGAAAAGTTCGTGTAAAAAAAGAGTTGGGTGTACTAGGCCCACACTTGTTTTCATATTTTTTCTTTCATCCCATGAGAAACACATAGCCTAAAGATGCTGCGAATCAAATTAAAGTAAAACCACGCGTTGAAAAAACGAGTTTTAGTTTGCTTTTACAAAATATAAATGAATTCATTAGATTCCAATAAAACTCATTCACTATCTCACACTGATAGTTCATAAAAAATATCAGTGTTAATCAGAATATTTTAAGGTGATATTAGGAAAATATTTTAAAATCATTTTTGAATAAAAGACAGAGAAATTCATCTAAATTTTGTGAAATGAATCATTAATACTAATAAAAAATATCAAGTAATGTAAATAATAAGAATTATCATTATTTAAATTTAACAATAACATAACTAAAACTCAATTATTTAGACCATTCCTTATTTTTTTTTTGAATCACAAAAGCCTTTTATTTTATAAAATCTAATTCCTTATAAGGTATCCGACTACGTTCGGAACCATGATTTTAAAAAAGCGCATAAAATAATTTTCATAATATTTAGTGTCACTTAGACATGTATAAAATACATGTATAAAATTGTTTTAGACATTATGACAAAAAAAATTATTTAAATACAATATTTTGGCAAAAAATTAACTTAAAATAACCTTTTTTCCAAATGTTCTCCTTTTGTAAAAAATGCTTCTATTGTATTAATATTTTGCCTGTATATAGCTCAGACCTCTGTACAGAGGCTCAACTAGAATTTTTGAAACGCATAACTCGGAAGTCGGTTTATCCATGTTTTACGAAAACAGAAGGGAGAAATTTTAAGAAAATACGGAGATAATTATTTCAAATGGTTGTAACTCTGAAAATAATGTGAAATCATAGTTGAGCCTCTGTACAGAGGTCTGAGATATATACAGGCAAAATATTAATACAATAGAAGCATTTTTTACAAAAGGAGAACATTTGGAAAAAAGGTTATTCTAAGTTAATTTTTTGCCGAAATATTGTATTTAAATAAATTTTTTTTGTCAAAATGTCCTTAAAACAATTTTATACATGTATTCTAATCTATAAGTGACACTAAATATTATGAAAATTATACACATTTATGTGCTTTTTTAAAATCATGGTTCCGCGAACGTAGTCGGATACCTTAAAAGCATATAAGATAATTCGATCTACTATTTTATGAGATTTTTTCTTACTATTCAAATCAAATTTTTTAGTTATTGCCTGTTTCTTCAGAATTTTTCCATGAAATTAAATCTTTTCAAGTTCTTTGCAAAATGAAAAAAGAATACTTGATGTCTAAATTATGGGAGAAAATAAAGAGGAAGCACAGAATTTCCATAATTATTTGTGTACTGACACGCACACGTGAAGGGAATAGATGATTAGGTTGGATACAAGCAGCATTCCAATTACATTAACAAACCTTACGCTTCTCTGTTCGTTCTTTGAGATTCTTCGAACAAAATATTCTTAGTAGCACACCAGTAAAAAAAAAAGTTTTTCTTGACAATTTCATTCAATTTAATTGAATGTAATCAGTAATGAAAAAAACCTCCGATTCTTTGTTATTGAATTATTAATTAATCTAATTAAAATGCAAATTTCCGTGTATCCCCAGATTTGATTGGTGTCCTTTACATTTTAAAAAATTAACTGGGAGAACCCTGATGTTTTAAATTACGAAACGGGAATGTATGTAATAAAAACTGGAATGAAACAGAAACACCAAACCGAAATCTTAATTACGTTATGCTAACAAGAAACGTTTTTTAGATACTATGTTTATTATCCTCCCATCGCATGGAGTTATTTAAATTAAGAAAGCAGACGTCCTAGAAATTGGGTTTTTTAAAACATTGTAATACTACTGAAAAATTAGTTCTTTAGCTAGAAGTTTCATATCAGCGAAGCAGTTGGGAGTATATCTCAATTTAAGGAAAATTTTATTCTCATTTTTTAAGTAAATAACTTTACACTGAGGTTTGTTTACTCTCAGGGTTGATAATATTTTAGAATTTGCTGCTTTAAATTATTCTTTATTAGGTTTCTTGAAAATTACTTAAAATATTTTAAAGCAGCATTTTTTAAGCAAATATTACTAATGTATTCCAATTTTATTAGAGTTAACTGTAACTTATTCCTGTCTAGCTGTTTCCTGTAAAAATGGTATATGATCATTTAATTTCAATATAATTCGGAATTTCTATTTAATAATTTCTATAGCTGTGCACTCCAGTTTACAGCTATAATAGTTAACGGCATTCTGAAAAAATGTCTGTTGTTTCCTATAAGACTCTCTCTCTCTCTCTTCTATAAGAAATTTTTATTTTCAAATACAACCTTTAACAATAAAGTTCGGGGAATAGTCGTGTAAAATTAACGTAGATAAAATATTAACCAAAGTTACTTTACTATCCTTTGAAATAGTCACCTCCCATAACTATGCACCCCTGACATCTGCAATACAAGTCCTGGAAACTTTGTAAGAAGTCTTCTTTTGGGATGGAGTTCGAAAGCCTCGTCACGTTTCGTTTGATGTTAGGAATATCGTAAATATCGATAACACGTTTTTCTCATCCCTAAATTTTTGGTAACGATTTTTCGCACGGATTCACGGTTAATCTACAGTTCATCACCTATCATGCGCACAGTTAATTGATGATATTTAGTAATTAATCACCTCATTTTCTCAATGTTTTCGTCACTGACGAGATCACCAGTCTTCCACTACGGGGGTTGTCAGAAACACTTTCCCGGCCTTCTCGAAAACGGGAGAACCACTCACCCGTTTTCGAGTGGACAGTGCTTGATCTTCATATGTACGTATCAGCATCGCATAAGTTTACTTTGGTGTCTTGCCAAGATTAAAGCAAAACTTTAAATTGATCTTTTGTTTGCTCATTTTCCTGTTCTCAATTAAGAACCCACGTACTAAACAAGCACTTTGTGAAAACAAGTCTTATACGGAACACAAAGAGTCTCAACTGAACAATGGTGAGAGCAGATGGTCGATACCTGCCACTATGCATGTGCGGTGTTTTGTTTCGCCAGTGTTGCCAGATCGGCCGTTCTGACTTCATTCACTGAACTTTACTGTCAGAGGTTGAATAAGGGATTGGTTGGTTCCATTACCATTGCTGTATCACTACGCACTGAACTATTGGTGGTGGTCCTTGTAATTTTAATCCACTTTTTTATGATGTGGGAGGCGTTCAAATTGGTATTTTTCTCTTCCAATTTCAACAATAATACGGCATGTGAGGAATTAGAGGCCCAATTTTATTTACTTTGCTTCATGATTTATTATTTCTCTTTGAAGGGAAAAGAATTTGAATTCACTACAAGAGAGAAATTCGGCAAAGAGCTTGTGACTTCAAACACGCTTCCTTTTAAAAGTAACGAGAAAAATGTAACTTTATGCATTAAAGTCTCGTAAATGAGTTTAAAAAATTTCAAACTGTGAAAGGAAAATATATATATATTTTTTTATCATGTTGACATATTTTTAAGTTTACATCGGTTCTTTCGATTTGTTCTGTCTTTTAAATAATTACTAGTTTCACATCCAAGTCGCAAAATCATCCTGAGCGTAATTATTAAACAAAAAGGGAAAATTATTCTAGAAAACGAAGAACTTCAAAACAACCCCAGCCTATAAGCATTAAACGCTCCAACAATTACTTCCGCTAAAGATAAATTTTCTTCCTACACAAACTTCAAATAAATGTTCAACTGCAAATGAGTTTTGTAATAAGTTTTGACAGTTTTATAAAAGCAAAATGGCTTTATTAACATTTCGAAAAGATTGTGGATTGCAAATAAAATAATGAGAGTACTCAAGAATGCTAATACAGTAATGCTCCCTTGGAGATGTTGCAGTAATTTGGTTTTCCTTAAGTTTTGAAAACATAAAAGGAGGTTGGTAAGTTTGTCATTTTTTATATTTCTTGATGGAAACTAGAATGCACATTTCGCTGAAAACTTATAAAATCCCTTTTATACACAAAAATGGAAGTGATTGTTTAGGTTCCTGCTTTTACTCTTCATTCACTTTTTCTTGATTCATTATTTTTATTGCTAACTTTTCAATGTGATTGAAAAAGGTTATTCATTTAGAAATAATACATAAGATATTTCAAGACAAAAATTTATGAAGTCCCTACACATAAAGTAAATATGTTAAAAAAAAATAAAATAAATATTTCATATGCTATTTCTATACATACTAAGACCTTTTATAACTTTTATTCATATTAAATATTTTTAACTACTTTTTATCATTCTAATTTTATAGGATATTCGGTAAACATCTCATTGTTTCCTCGCTCAACTCTAGAGTATGTAGAAGATATGACAGAAAGACGAGATTCATATATTCCGTTGTTGAGCAACCCGCTTAAATTCTGTAACAAACGAGTAATTTTCTATGAAACTGGAAAGGAGCCCAGTCTGGTTATAATTAATGCAAGGGGAGCTTCCTAAAGTCTTCAGTTTTACACAAGTAACTTTCTATTAAATTTTCCTGAATGAGAATAGCTAAAGCTATAGAAATAATGTATGAGAAGTCATGCGCTATCAAATGAAATCGACGATCCAAATGGTGCAATCAATAATTCTCTTTCCTGGAATTAATGAAAGCTTCGTAAAATATGAAAAACTCGCAGCGTATCATTGCATTAATACATAGGGAAAGGGCTGTAGAGCAGCGGTATTTTATAAGTCTTATTAAAAGGTTTTATTTTAAAACGAATTCTTTGAAATTTTCAAAAATTTCAGCTATATAATTTGATTATTTGTTCCATATGTGGAAAAATATGTGAAAAAAAAATGAAATTGAAATTTATTAAGGGAAGTAAGTACAATTAAAACGAAGCCTTATGCTCTCTATCTCTCTCTTATACATTTAATTGGAAATTTATACCCATAAGTCTTAAGTCACTTTTATAAACATAATTTTGAAGACTTAACTTGGTTAGACTTTAAAGTATAAGTGGGGCTTTAAATGTTAGCTAGAAAATTAATATTTATTTATTGTATTTTACTGGAGGTATACATGTATAATCATATCTGTATTGAGAAGATTATCAAGGCTTTTGGATGTACTAAAACTCTGTTACTTAAAAGAGTTGTCAACTAAAAGACATCATTAGCTTTGAACTTCGTTATGGCATTATCGGGCTCCTGGTTTCTGTAATCAGCTTTATGAATACTTTACCGGTTAAGGTGCAGAACAAGATGTGGGTATAATGTATATATTCACAAGAGTAAATATTCTCAATCCAATTCTCCAACCTAGTAGAAACCTTTTATTTAGAAATAATATGAGCTACTGTAATTGATGAGAGTTAAATAAATACCGTAGAGCTGTTTACTTTGCAGAAGTAAAGTTGCTTATTAGCTTATTTTTATGCATAAACGTCAGCTTTATTTTTCAGATATATATCTTATGAAGGTACATTGCTCGTATTATGTGATAGATTTGATTATAATATTAAAAGTAATAAAATAATCATTTAATAAGAAATTATTATCAAATAATAAGAAAAAAATAGCTCTCAGATACTACATCGTAAAATTTATTCATAAGTTTTTGACCACAAGACAAGAAAAGATTACTCAAAGCATCGAAACATGATATGTAATACCAAAGTGGTTTGTCCTTTAACTGAACTAAAAATTCAAAAGTTGATAGCTTAAACATTATTCCAGTCATAAGTTTTTTCTTTCTGAAAAACATCGGATAAGATTATTTAAAAAAAATTAGAAACATACAGTTTTTTTCTCCCAGATATTGATAAGAGCATCTTTTACAGAGAAGAGAACTTCTGCTTTCCTTCAAAACAAAAATATAAAAAAAACTTGATTTAAATCTTCGTATACCAATAACTTAACTTACATGCTTTTATCTTACTGGATACAGAATAAACATAAAAGCCTTAAATCTGTCGTACATAAAATAAATGTGTTCACATATAGCTTCTCGTACAGAAAGAATTCTGCTATGCTCTATTTCTTTGAATACACAAATAGGCTGGTCTGTCTAGGGAACTCAAACTTCACTGGACGGTAGCCAAATACTAACTCTCCAAATACTAAAACGGGAGGAAAAAGATTTAAAGAAACGTGTTTTTCAGTTAATCATTATTATTCAATTTTTTTACTGTGAATTCAGTTTCAAAAAGTTGAAAGGGCTGTAATTTTATAAAAAAAATAATCTTATGATTCTGTATTGTTATCATTATTACTTTTTTTTGCGAAACTGCTGCTATAAATCATCACTTCAAAAATCTACTGTGTGTTCGCAAAACCTATTAAGATCTGTTTGGTGAACGCTTACAATGTTTCTTTGTCATCTTTCAAGAAAGTATACACATTTGTTCGTTAGTGAGAAAAAAAGGTTTTACTTAAAAAAAAAAGACAGAAAACAAAAGATTTTATCAATAAAATGATTTTTCCGTAAAAACGCTTCTTTTACAATAAAATAACACAATTTCTGGACTTAGAAATCCGTTTGAGCATAATTATTTTTTAAAATTAAAAATCCTTTTTTGCATACTTTATAACATTTTGTAAATTTTGAAGTTATCATAAAATGATTCCTACAATTAATTACTGATTGTTCAATGAATATTTAATTAATACAATTCATGACAGAAATTAGAGTTAAACTAGAGTTTAACAAGTTTTTTTT
>BMAV01020802.1:69588-81333 GCA_019973955.1 Trichonephila inaurata madagascariensis
TTTGAAACAAATAAATGTGGACGGCTCACAATCTCAAAAACTTAGGCACAACCTTAGTGCACCTTATAGTGTTTAGGCACAAACTGGCTCGACCGAGAGCTGCATTTCGACTAAATGAGTTGAATGGTTGTGTATGGTATTAGGTCTAAGTCTAGATATGGAAAACTGTCATTACATTATAATACAGTCTTTTGCCAGTTGACATGCAGGTTGAAATTCCTGTTTTTTCGAAGAATATGAGAGGGAATAATATTAGACCATTAAAATTATCCAGATCATGATCTTATTAAGACAGAATCGAGATCAAATCAAGGCCCCCACCGAGGGCGAGGCCATGGGCCCAGTTGGCCCATGCTTTAAGACATCCCTGCGTGTAGAGGCTCTAATGCATATTAAATCTGTCGAGACTCAAAGTCTACACATTGGCCTGGTGCGGGATTTTGGAGAGTGTTGTGTCAGATGTTTTATTCATCACTTGACAGTGAGTGAGTGAATATTAACGTCGCACTGTTCTGCTACAGGAGGGCTTTTGGCGACGGACCACGTAGTTTTGAACCATGGTCAAGTGACATGGACGACACCTGAGCTGGCACCCCCTTCTAACTACCACACCACACCAACGGGAGGATGTTTGAGCTCTCAACAGATTTAACGTGCATCGCTGCCCTACACGGTGGGTCTTTAGTGGTACTGGGCTCGAATTCGTGACAAAGCCAGCCACGATCCGATACCTTGACCACTCGGCTACCGCGGCCACTCGTCCTTTGACAGAGATACAAAATTATCAGGTCCGTCGACAATAGCCCTCTGTACCAGTATTTGACGTAACAAATTTAAACGCATTTTTTTTTCTTTTACTCTGTAATTTTCATTGGTATTTGTGTTGTATCTTTTTAATATATGTTCGTACTTTGTGAAATATGAAATGAATGAGAAGACACTATATGCAGTTCATGTTTAAACAAGCTCTGCAAAAAATTTTCTAGAGACTTTTCCGTTAATAAAAATATTTTGTCTAAATAAAGGATGTGTGGTGATAGTTGTTTCCTTTGGGAGCTGGTTTGCAACTCAAAGCCCTTTAGGCTGACCTCAGTCCCACTGAGTTTTCAGTCAACATCCTTCTCGTGTAGCCTTTTCTTTCAATGCAATATATAAAATAGCCCTTTTTACTCTACACACTTACAATCAATCAAATACAGTCGAACCCCCTTATTACGTACCTCTATATTGCGAATTTTTCTATATAGCGAACTTTTTTCTGGAACCAAGAACATTTCACGATTTTCTTCGTAAAATAACCTCCCAATAGCGAAGTCCATTTTCTATAAAACGAACTTTTTCTCTTGTGATCCAGTATTTTTTCTCCGTATTTTTAAAGTATTTCTGGACATTTCAAGTTATTTTCTCTTTTAACTCATTTTATGGTGATCATAAATCTTGAACGGGTTTTATTTTTTCCTAACTCGCCGAGAATAATAGAATTCTGGGCGTTTCATCCAAGAAGTGCAGCCTTTAACTCCCATTGTCCAGTTTACTGGAAACATCTTCGAGAGAGAGAGAGAGAGAGATATCCCCTTTCACCCTCAATGGAGTTGTTTCGTGTCCTCGTGTCCTTGAACTAGTCTCCGTACATTTGTAGTGTTGATCAGTCGTACTGGTAACTTCGTTTCTTGTAGCTGGAAAATGTCAAAACATAATTGCTTGAACATCAAAGACATTTTTTTAATTCTTCAGGAAGTGGATATAGGCGCCAAGAAACTTTCCTTGCAGATTTTTTTTCTTTTTTTTTTTTTTGACAACTAAGGTATATGAAATAAATATATATTAATTTAGAAAAAGGTGTGAATAATTTCTTTTTTTAGTATATAGTGCTTATGAGTTTAAAATTTGTGTGTGTGTGTGTTATTTATAAAGAAAATTCAAAGATGAACCTCTATATACAACGAATTTTCATATAACGAACTTTTTTTCGGGATTTAGCGACTTCGTTATATAGATGTCCGACTGTATTTAATGATATGTATGAATGTTATGATGAACATATTTATGTTATGTATGTGTGTGTGTGTGACATTACATAGTGTGAAATTCTTACACAATCCATTTGAATTGACTGACTAATAAGTAACCTATAAAAAAAAATGAGAACTTTTTTTTTTAGAGTTTTACATGTGAAGGATATTCTGAAGCAGTACTTATTGTGTAAATGTATTAACTATTGGAAATTTTTGTGAAATTTAGGGGTTAAATTTTTTATTCATTTTTGGAATATCAGCAATTGTTAAGATTTTAAAGGACCCAATAGAGATAATAATCCATAGATAATGCATTTAGTTTGTTAATTTTTGAAGTATTGATATGCAATAATGCATTAAATGCAACATAAAAATAAATTGATACGAGTATGGTAATGTAAGAATATTTTTGAGGCACCCGGTAGATGGCAGCACATGAATCAATGAAGGTTTTTCGATTGACCGGGAGCCGTTGGACTAACTCTCCGAGATGAATTTTTATGATGTGGAGGAAAAATAAGTACTTTACAATTTTTCAAAAGCGCTAAGCTGATGATATCTTCAGTCCAATATTGGTATCTTTTGAAAAGATAAGCACTAAGAACTTGAATTTGTTCATCTGTTAAAGCTTTAAAACTGAAAAAAAAAAAATGCTTGGTATCTCAGATATTCGACTTTCTTTACCAGTGATTGATATATTTTAAAGAAACGTCATTATAAAAAACAAAACAAATAAACAAAACAAACAAACAAACAAACACATTCGTGTTTTAAAATTTAAGGCTTTTGAAAAAGAATTATAATCAAGATATAAATTTAAATAAATATATATTCAATACTTTTTATATATAAACATCTTATCGATTTATTTAACTTTTGTAGAATAGTAATTAAAGTGTCAAGAATAAATTTTCATCTGAAATTTTAATAATCCGTTGATGGGTACACGAAGAATATTTTAAAACCATTTGATATTTGAGATACTCAAGTGATATATCAGAATATAGATTGTGATAGTGATTCAATGTGTTCAAAGGAACACGAGCTTTGTATAAGGAAATATTGTACCAGTAGAGGAAAACCTCTTTGACTTCAGACATTTCTAATCCCTTTCAATACGTCAGACACTCAATGAGCAGCATTTAATGGCCTAAAATACTGTGAGCCGCAATACATAATTCTATATTTATTTTAAGAATCTTTCTACAAAACTAACGTGAGAGTTACATTAAAGTCGCACTTTAAAGCTGCACGAGAGCTATTGGTGACGGACTTCGTAATTTTGAGCCATGGTCGAATGACGAGGACCAGTGGCGTAACATACACACTTACAGCCCTCACAGCTCGGGGGTGGACAGTATTCTAGGGGGCCTAAGGGTTATGGTTTTGCAATCCTGTGTAAGATCTGGCTTGAGGACCAAAACCTGACTTTCCAGGGAGGCCCTAATATTCTAGGTTACGCCACCGACGAGGACGACACCTGAGCTGGCACATCTCATCTCCTAAATTTCACACCACACCAACGGAAGGATGTTTGAGCCTCGACATATTTAACATGAATCGGCCCCCCTCTGCATGGTGGGTCTTCAGGGGTACTAAGCTCGAACTCCTGACACCCCGGCCACTAGTCCGTTGCCTTTACACTAGGCCAACGTGGGCACAGATTTCCGTGTGAATAATATTTTTAAAATATTAATTTTTTTCCATTCAAATAGAGGTACTAACCATCTTGAATTTTTAGTGGTCTTATGTCCAGTTCTATTATTTACATTTTTAAAAACGTCCACAATTTTTTTAAACAGACAACTGTATGTCAGGATAGAGTAAAGTTCTCCCTATTTTTTTATTCCAGTTCTTTTCTTTTTTTTAATTTTTTCACGCACTCTTACTTTTCTCTACAAATCATATAACTATTATTTAAGTAAAACTGACCTTTTCATGTCTGGTAGTGTGAAAAGTAACGGTTTTTTAAGAGAAAATGTTTCTTTAGCGTATTGGGGAAAATAGACCGAAGCGACGAGCTGATCTGTAAAATTGAGAAGATATCCTTTTCTCTTCTTACAACTTAAAGGACACAGAAAGAGAAAAGACATGGGAGTTAGAAATATAATAAAATAAATAAAGTCTTCTAAAAATGATTTCGATTTCTTTGGAAAATCTATACATCATTGTTTCTTTTTTATGTAACAGGATGAAGTTTGATTTTTTTTCTTTTTAATGTACAATAAAAAGTAATATTTTATGCCATTCTTGCAATTATTTTTATCTTGATATATGCGGTGTAATTAATATTTTTGTTATTTACTTAAAATCGTAATGCAGCTAAAATTCGACTTGAAAATATTTTTAATTATTATTTTTCTTTCTTGCAGAATCATTAAATTTAATGAAGGAATGTACAATAAATGTACAGTAAAAAGTTAAAATTTAGGTGCTCCCCCCCTTAAGAATATAGCTTCATGACATTTTTTTTTATTTGATTCAAAGTTAAGAGGTTTTGATCAACATAATATTTTTTTGGGGAACAACAATTATTTTAATTGCATTTCAAAGATGCAATTATTTTTAATTGTATTTCGAGGTTTATTTTTTAAAATTCTATAGACAAATAATGAGTTACAGAAATTTTTTTAGCTGCTCTATGGCCAAGAATATGGAATGAAGAAATAATCTAAGAATAACGCTTTTTCGTGGTTCTGCATGTACCCCCTCCCCCACACTTGTATATTTTTTAAATAACAATTACAATTTTTGTAATGTTAATGAATGTAGTCAGAATTGAAATTTTATTTTGCAAAGCATAGATTTATTTTTGATTTTTTCTCTGATGACACAAAAGCCATTTCATTTCTTCTCGGGACCACTTTTTCAAGTGATGGATTGAGATTATTTCAGAGAAATAATTAATTTATCTTAGAAAAAATTAATTTTGAAAACCTCTTTTATGGCGGAAAGTATGTTCTCTATCATTTATCCTGTGCTTTTGGAAGCAGGATACTTTATGCCTTTTATTTCTTTTTTGCGTTTTACAACATGAAATTTACAAAATGTGTTTTACAAAAATTATTCTTCAAAATGAATTTTAAATTAGATCGATAGAGATTATAACGAGGAAATTGGTGATAAAAGAAAAAATTCTACTTCCCTCGACTTTATAAATGATTAAGAAAATGAATAAGGTACCATTTATAATGCAGAAACATAGTAATGTTTTATATAGTTTTACAGGCACAGTACAGTAAAAGAAAAACAACAGTTACTATCGTGGATTTATATTTATTTGTTTAGCATAAGAACATTCAAGAATCAGTAAATTTTTTTAACGATAGAATTGGTAAAAAGTTAATATTTAAGTATTTGTGTGAAAAAGTATATATATATAAGCACAAGCGAAATAAAATTAATAAGAACTTTTCGGTTCCAATGTGACTAACTTTATTAAGAATATATACATATATACGCACAAAAATACCTACATGCTCCACATTATTTTCTTATCATTTAAAAAATTAAAAAAATAATCTAGATTGAACTATTTGGAATAATTTCATATGAATTCAAAATTATCACACACACACACACACCTTTCTCTCTATGTATGTTAATTATATTTCACAATTTAATTATGCATATAGTTATGATATTTTCATAAATAATCAATACATTTTAGCTACTACAGCAACAGCCGCAAGGGTAATGAATCATTGAACTGGAGATAAATTCATTTGTAAAAGGTAATATCATCGATTTAATATTTTTCAGAATGATGATAGCATGTTCAATTGTATTCAAAATTATTAAAAAAAATCTTAGAAGAAATATTTAAAACATTATGATATATTTGTAATTTTTCTTAGACTCTATTTAACTATTGAAAAATATCCGTCTCTGAGCAATACAGTTAATTTTACTTAAGAATGCAACTATTAAATTGATTTATTTTTTCAACTTAAACTAGATTATTCATGTATTACTTTAAAAAATTAGGATTCAAGTACTTGTCTGTTGAATATCAATTTGAAAGGTATTTTTCAATTCCCCTACTATGAGTTTTCACACACACACACTCTCTCTCTCTCTATATATATATATATTATATATATATTTCAAATTTTCAATTGTTAATAAAATAATTTTTATCTATCCACTCATGTTTAAATATATTTTTTTAAACTTGTAGTGGATGACACTTGATGTTAATACAGTTTTTTCAAACATTAATTCTCCTTAGTTCAATTTAATTAATGAATAAATAGTAACAAACAAAAATAATAGTTCAACAGCATATATAAAAAGGAAAATCGCTCGCTGTGTCCCTGCAGCGCAATGGATAGCGCATTGGATGTCTAATCCAAAGGGCGTGGGTTCAAATCCCACCTGAGATGACCTAATTTCTGAGAATGTGATTCCTTTTTACTATTTTATTGGAAAAATTAAATTTAATTAATGAATAAATAGTTACAAGAGCAAAAGTAATTGTCCAACACCCTATATAGAATGGAAAATTGAAAGTAAGTCACCTTTTATTTTGCCACTTAATGTTGTGATTCTGTCAAATGCATATACATATTTATATTAATTGTAATTATTTAATTTAAAGTGGCGAAAATAAAATTTTTCTTTGTCGACCTAATTAGGAATTGACTTAATTTTTTTATAATACTTGTTACATATTAATTCCTTCTAGGAAATCAAGCAACAAGAGAGATATAAAAAACCAGCGCGTTTTGCTTTAAATAATAAATTTTATAATATTAAATATAAGAAAAGTAATTTTATTACAAACGAATGATAGAAATAAAGTAAACTGACAAAAATAGATTAAATTATTGCAAAATGCTTGGTATAAGTTTCCAAATCTTATTTATAACAGTAATTACATCTGACTGCATTTTATCTGAAATTTCTCTACTATATATTCTTCGTTATACACTAACATATATACTGACACTTTTATCAGTGACACTTTAGGATTAGTGGTTTTCCTCAAACTCGTCTGGTGAAACATGTTAGATAGCTTTCTTTTACAGAAATCTTTGGAATGTATTTTCATGGGCGTGATGAATTCTAGGAATATTTTCCTTCTCCTATCGGCTAGGTGAAAAAGAATGCAATCAAGTAAATGGATCTAATATCAATAGAGAATTTCCCTTTTCCGCTTTTAAGATTCTGTGAACATCAATTTTTGATAATGTCGTACATTTTCAGTGTACTTGTTGGCAAATTACGGGAAAAAATATTGGGCTCTGTCAAGTCCATGAATTATTGATGGTTTTAAAAATATACTAGATACAGATAATTTTTTAATTGGATACTGGATGAAAAAGTTCAAATAAGATATAACAATTTCAGGAATAAATTTGGATTGATTTAATTTGATGTGATTTGATTTTTAATTTACATCACACCGTGAAGAAACACGAGGGCTATTGGTGAGGGTCCTTGTAGTTCTGAAATTCAGGTAAGTGACGAGGACAACACCTAAGATGGTACGCATCTCTCCAAACTACCACACCGCACTAATGGGAAGACTTTGAGTCACGACAGATGTAACATGCATCAGCACCTCAACAATTCAGGTCTTCAGGGGCACAAGTGAGTGAGTGAATATTAACGTCGCACTGTTAAGCTACTCGAGGGCTTTTGGCGACGGACCTCGTAATTTTGAACCATGGTCAAGTGTCGAGGACAACACCTGAGCTGGCACCCCCTCTCCTAACTACCTCCCCACACCAATCAACGGGAGGACGTTTGAGCTCTCGACAGATTTAATGTGCATCCTTCCCTTACACGGTGGTCTTTAGTGATACTGGGCTCAAACTCATGACACGCCAGCTATGATCCAATGCCTTGACCACTAGGCTACCGCGGCCCCCTACAGAGGCACAAAGACTCGAGCTTGTGAACATGGCCCTCTAGGTTATTGCAGTGAGCCTAAATGGCTTAGTGCAGGGGTACTCAAACTTTTTTTCTGCTGGGCCGAATTTATATGTCAGCTATTTTACGTGGGCCTCATAAATATGCTAGTTATTTCACGCTGGCCGCAACACGAGAATAAATGGGGGTAGGGGGTGGGGAGAAATGCTTTAAGACCGAGATAATATTGAATTTTAAAATGTGGAAAATTGATCAAAATATTATATAACTTCTGATCTGGTTTTTTTAATTATTATTTTTTTATATTTTTTTTTATTTTTGTTTCTAACACTAAATTAGAAGCATTTAAGAAACACTCCTTCACAATTTCTGCATCAGTTAACGGTTTCATATGATTACCAATAATACAGCAAACTTCATAAGATATCTTTGTTACCGCTGTTATTTTACAACTGACAAAACATTTTGTTGCTGTTGCAAAGATTATTCAAGAAAGCCTATTTATCACTTCTTGAAACAGATCTTGGATTAAAAGTGTCATTGAATGACTCCTATTTATTGGTATTTTTTTAAATGCAGCACTTTCGTGACAAATCGAACAATTACTGATCCATGTTTGTCTTCCATTACAAAATAGTCAACCTCCCAATCGTCTTGAACCGATATATTTTCTTCAAATATTTTTCGATTGCAAGTTATGAAAGATAAATAAAAATTTTGTTCCACCCATAAAATTGTCTCTAATCCACTGTTGTCTGTTACCACTAGCCATAACCGTTCGATTAAAAAAAAGAATATCAATTAGTAACGGTACTACACCGACAGCAAAAAGCAAAATTGATATATATGATTTCTTGACAAATAATTTCCAACCAAATTTTGAAAAAAAAAGTTCGTAAATAAGTGAATTTCTCACAGCAATGGGCCATGACCGGGCCTCTTAAAAAGACTCGGTGGGTCGCAGGTTAAGTATTTCTGGCTTAGAGCCATGAACGAAATTTAAATTTCCTTATGGGAAGTTGTTTTATTTTTGAATATAATTAGTTATCTTTTTAATTGTTTTATTTATGCATAAGAAAATCAATGTATATAAAAAGGAAATAAGAAATTGTAATATTAATATTATAATTCCTACAAGATATCATAATTCTTACAAGAAAAAAAAATATTCTATAGCATCTAAAATTATAGATAACAGGCTCTATACATCCTAAGATAATCACATTTGAAATAAAAGGAAAGGCCGTGGATAGTCTTGTGGTTAGAACATCGGAATCCAGACCGGAAGGCTTGGTATCTTTGTCCGATCCCAACAAGTACACGCGGAGTTCATGCTCGTTATAAATCAGTGGGTCCGAAAGTCTAGTGCAGTATTTCCCAAAGTGGTCTATATAGACCACCAGGGGTCTACGCCGACCTTCAAGGGGTGCACTCCAGCGAAAAAATAATTTGGGGGTCCATGAGGTGTAAATGGGGGTCTACGAAAGTGGCTCTCATTAAACCAGATTGTGATTTTAATTTTAAAAGGAAATTGAATCAAGTGGAAACCAGACTTATACCTATTTAATAGATTTATTTACTAAATTTAATGAGGTTAATTTGCAGTTTCAAGGTGACAGCATTTTTTTTTTCAAACAAGGATCCCATTTCAGCCCTTCTTTTGTGTGTCAGAATTAAGCTAAAAGAGCATAATTGGGGACATCTCAAGTTTTCCCAGTTTCCCAATTGTCACGGACAATCTGCCAGGAAAAAGGCATTTTAACCTACATTCAACATTTAAATGCCCTCTTTTTTCTTTATTTTGAAAATGTTTTGACTATCGTAATACCCCAATAGGCAATGAATTCATATGGTCACTTTGAAAAAAAAAAGTCAGATTACGAGAACTAGACACTAGGAATTGGCACTAACTAAGATCTTAAAATTAAGTTTATAAACGGATGTCAATCATTTTGGCTTTAAAAAGATAAACCTGTTATTCATTACACATTATGGAATATATTGAGAAAGTTTTTAATTGTTTTAACGATTGAGAAGGAGTTTTTCATTGCGCTTGCCATTTTCCAAAACAGAAAAAAAAAAAAAAAAAAAAAAGAAAAGAAAAGACTGGACACTATTAACCGAGGAGATATTTAGGGTTAAACCACATAAGATTGATGTTAAATGTTGAAAATTTGTTATTGCATGCCCAGATTCATTCCTCCCACCAAAAGCATTTGTTAGTTGCTCAATTACTTTATTTAACAGTTATTTTATGCATTAATAAAATTTTAATTTATGTAATGCATAAAATAGTGTTTAAAAATTAGGAAAATACATGTGAATTACCTAATTAAATTTTAATTTACTTAATTAACCCGTGTTTTCTTAATTTTTAAACACTATAATTCACTACGGTTAAAAATTTAAATCTTTTTAAGGATGCAGCTCAATATCTGCTGTCAAAACCAATTTAAATTGATGACTTTGCAAAAATTTAATATTAATTAAGTAGAGGGGTCTACCCCAAAGCGAAAAACCTGTCAAGGGGTCTATGAGGCAAAAAAGTTTGGGAACCTCTGGTCTAGTGGGTTGTAGCAGCAGAAATCGCGGGTGCTGGAAAATGTTTCCCTCACTTCTATCCCAGGCCTAGATTGTGGAGGTAGAGATAGGTAGTGTCGCGCCATCTATCGTGTAGAAGTCGAACCTGGCTCTGGCAGTTTTCCTTCTTTCCAGAAGGGAAGAACACAACTACAACAACAAATGAAAGGAAACAATATATATGTATGCAACAATCAACTTATTTATTTCTCTTCAAATGTTTTATTTTAAGACATTCAAAAGTCAACACAAGGCGCATAATATTCAACAATACTAATTCAATCAATGGTAAATTGAAAATTATTCATTATTGCTGTAAGTCTGCATATTTTAGAGATCATATTTATCCTAAATTTAGCATTACATGTTTAATGATAACACATTACAAATGACATAAACATCATAGTCACCCCTCTAAGGCTCTAAATGCAAAGGTGCGTTTCTAACAGATTCTCCGAAGTGAGTTCTGCTGTCAACTGAAAGGCTGGTAGAAGTGGTTAAACAGTCACGGTCGAGAACTCATGATTTACGATGTCTCCGTCAAGTCGCGAGTTCATGTCCAAATTCTCCTGTCGTCCTCATTTTTCTTCTTATCGTACTTCACGATAGTCATCGTAAAGAATAATGGAGTTGCTGCTCATTAAATTGAGCTGAATAAAGTCCTCCCATGATTAGGTGTGGTAGTTAGGAGAGTGAGGTACCAGCTCAATTCTCTCCATCTTCTGACTCAGATTCTTAAATATGAAGTACAAAGAGCTTTCGTGTAGCTATAGAGTTCGTTAATTTAAACCAGGAGTGGCCAACCGCGGTACGCGCTCTACAGTGTGGCATGGCAGAGTTGTAATAGTGGCGCGAAGACTTATTGAAAAGTTTGTAAAAATCAATAAATAATAAATAAAATTTTTTCTCAGTTTTATTGAAATGAGATTATTTCAGACAAAAGCCTTCCTCAAAATTTGGATCAGCAAGTTTGGGAATAAATATTTTCTCTATTAAGAGCATAAAAACAATGTATCTCTCAAAACTAGGTGATATGCATGAAAAACAACTTAATTTTGTTAGCATCTTCAAGAGCTAATCTCCGCCGTGTAGGGCAGCGATGCACGTTAAATCTGTCGAGAGCTGAAACGTCCTCCCGTTGGTGTGGTGTGGTAGTTAGGAGAGGGGGTGCCAGCTCAGGTGTCGTCCACGTCACTTGACCAGGGTTCAAAATTACGAGGTCCGTCGCCAAAAGCCCTCGTGTAGCTGAACAGTGCGACGTTAATATTCAATC
>BMAV01020802.1:83899-106954 GCA_019973955.1 Trichonephila inaurata madagascariensis
GTTTACCACCCCAACAGACATAAAAAGGGCTAGATTTTCTCTCTCTCTCTCACACACACACGTCACAACGTTATTTTACAAAATTTCTGATTTTAGCTTTTTCTTAATAGCAAATAAAAGACGTTTGTGATTGTTACGTAAAATATATCGATGTTAAGGTGCAATGAATATCATTTGAAAAATAAAGATGAGCTTCATTGCATATAAGGCACTAAATTAATCCAAAATGTCACATTTGAGAGGGAGAGAGAGATAGCGTTATCCACCTGGTATATTAAGATTATTAATTAAACTTTGATCATTGAAATGAAATAACAACGCGTACATTAGTTTCATACATACAGGATTAAAAAATTAGCATCTAAGGTCTGCTAGCTGGGTGGTGTAGTTGGTTTTGGAGCTGGCCTCTTATGCCCAAGTTTAAGGGTTCGACCCCGGTCCAAGTCTGTGGATTTTCTTGATGCAGAAAATTGACAGCACCCATGTCGTATGATTATGGGACATGTAAAATCCCCCTTGAGTGCCTGTTTTGCTTGGGCGCTCTTGGCAAAATTAAATTTCTTGTTCAGTTTTGCATCGTCAGAGCTCAGGTGCCTCTCTCTGGGAAAGAAACTGGGTGTCAAAATTACTTGCGGCGCGATTGGTGTTCTACCTATATGGAGACGGAATAAAAGAGATAACAGCTCCCGGAGAATGTACTAGGTATGCAATGGTAAAATACTAATCCGCAGCCAAATTAGAAATAAAAAACTTCTAAGGTATTTTGTGAGTAGCTTTCCTATAAATATCGCTTTAGAGTAACACAACGAGATACTGTGGCTTTGTGCTTTGAAGCATATACTGATAAGAGGATGACACCTTAGCTGATATACCTCATTCTCTTAACACCCACACAATTTGAGGATTAGGAGCTCCAAGTTCGATGAAATACGCATCGTCCCCATTATTCCTTTAGATGCTCTCTAGAGGATAAAAGACTTGAACATCTCTGGCTGCGAAGCTAGCCATCTGTTTCACCATCCTATCGTGGCCCCATAAACAGCTTTAAGATTAATTTTTCATTTAATTATTGATAATGTTTGAATACTGATTAATTGTATACATTTTATTTTGTATACAATTGAATACCTTTTTAATTGTATGCATTTAGTTTAATAAACATTAAAGCTGCTTCGGTAAAATTACGAGAGCTTGAACTAAACGCGAAGCACATTTTGAGACAGAAAAATGCCTCAATTTCCATGGAAATTTGCAATGTTATAACTCATATATTTCTGTTTATAATATAGTGTTTTTAAGGTATCTGACTACGTTCGGAACCATGATTTTAAAAAAGCGCATAAATGGATAATTGTCATGATATTTAGTGTCATTTAGATTAGAATACATGTATGAAATTGTTTTAAGGACATTTTGGCAAAAAAATTTATTTAAATACAATATTTTGGCAAAAAATTAACTTAGAATAATCTCTTTTCAAAATGCTCTCCTTTTGTGAAAAATGCTTCTATTATATATATAATAATATTTTGCCTGCATATAGCTCAGACCTCTCTACAGAGGCTCAACTAGAATTTTTGAAAAATTCACATTATTTTCAGAGTTACCACCAGTTTAAATATATAATTATTGGCGTTTTTTTCTTAAAATTGCTCCCCTCTCTGTTGTCGTAAAATATGAATAAACCCACTTCTAAGGTATATATTTCAAAAATTCTAGTTGAGCCTCTGTACAGAGGTCTGAGCTATATACAGGCAAAATATTATTATAATAAAAGCATTTTTCACAAAAGAAGAACATTTGGAAAAAAAGGTTATTCTAAGTTAATTTTTTGCCGAAATATTGCATTTAAATAAATTTTTTTTGTCAAAATGTCCTTTAAACAATTTTATACATGTATTCTAATCTAAGTGACACTAAATATCATGAAAATTATTCATTTATGCGCTTTTTTAAAATCACGGATCCGAACGTAGTCGGATACCTTAAAAATTTCAAAATATTTCATGAATACTTTCTTTTGCGTTTTAATTTGTGAAGGCATAGCTCATTTAACATTTCGGTATTGGAGAAAAAACGCGGAACACTTTTTACACCAGAAAAAGTGATTCAACTCGGTTAAAAATGGGAAGTATGATAAAAAATGCTGCTCTCTAAAGGATAGTGAAGCCGGAATATTATATAAAATGTTCATTTCTTTTATATCTGAAAAAATGTTCCAAATTTGTGTCCTATTCTTTAACATTAACCGAAAACAGCTTTAAAGCTTACAATCGTGTCTAAAATAGTTCCAAACACTAATTATTCGTTATTGCATTATCTAGAAGTTTTCAATGTACAATATTTAAAATATATTATTTTTATTATCTTATTAAAAATGTTATTAAAATAAATTATCACACACATTACTAATATTTGCAATAACCGGATTTCAAAGCAGCTGTGATAGCTATACTGTCATATTTGCGAACTCATAATTTTTGATGTTTTAGTCGAGTAGGATGTTTGAGTCCCGAATACTTGTCTTAAAGTGTGAAGGGTAGGGCTCCAAATTCTCACGTTTACATAAAAGTAAATAGTAGAGTGCATCTCAGATATTGATCTCATCAAATGTTAAAAATTATGTGACGCGTGCTAGCTTGCTTAGCAAAATACAGCCTCACTATACATCGAAATGTATAGTCGGAAGCATTCTACAAGTGATTGCAGTAGCTGTGGGGTCTTAACATTTAATTGTTGGGTGATTTTTTTTTATTTGGTTAAGCACCACGTTTGCGTCTTTTGCTAAAGAATCGTCATGTAGAGAGGCTGTGATATATAAATGAAATCTATTGAAGTTCGAAATACTTTTGTTGATTCAGCACAGTATAGTAAGGTCAGAGAGGTGCCACTTTAAGTTTCGACCTCGCCATCTGAAGTTTGCTTTAAGGCTACCTTCGGCTAATGTTAAAGAATAGGGGCAGAATTCGGAATATTTTTTCAGATATAAAAGTACTAAAACATTAATATTATAACCTGGCTTCACACTATCCTGTAGAAAATCACTTAATTTATTATTTTTTTATCCAAGTTGACGCATATTTTCTTTTATAAAATGTGTTTCTCGTTTTTCCCCCTGTACCGTAATGCTAAATGAGCTATCCCTTTACATGTTAAAAGGAGAAACTAAGTATTTATGAAATATTTTGAAATTTTACAAACACTATATTATAAACAAATGCACGAGTTATAATGTCACAAATGTTTATAAAAATTAAAGCATTTTTTCTGTCCGAAAACGTGCTCCGAGTCAAGTTTACGATCTGGTACAAATGGCGAAAACAGCCTTAAACTGTGAGACTTATATTAATTGTGCTTAGAGGACTGAACTCTATTACAAATAAATAATCGTTCTAGAAGTAGTGGCTGAGTGGTTGTCGATACTTTAGTTAGGTTGTATTTTTTTAGTTCTGGTTCATTAAAGATCCGTCGTGTAGAGCGTCTGATATGCACGTTAAATCTGTCAGAACTGAAAGAGCTCATATTGGTAGGAATATGGAGAGGCAGATGCCAGTGAAGGTATCGACATCGTTACCTGTCAGTTGCACAAAATTTCGAAGTATATTTGTAATGTTTAGTGGATTTTACTTTAGGTTAAAACAGTTAGCCGAAAAAACATACAATAAAACAATTATTCGGTTTATCAAATATAAAAGGGATAATAGTCCTTGTCCACGTGAGTATCAAGTAAACAATAACAGCTAATCGTATTACACTTATGGTTGTATGCTAACCGTCGATTTTGCTTACATTCAAATTTTACATTCTTTTAAGTTTTTTAGTACTAAATATTTTTAATATATTTTCCAGTCTTTTGCTTTTCGTATAGTTATTAAATATATACATAGTTTTAGTTTACAGTATTAGATTTAAGCTTAGTTTATACTTCTGCTCTTTGACCTCGCGTTTTTGTATACTTTTAAGCTTAGTAATTAGTTTGCCATCTACATTGTATTTCAAAAAATTATGGATTGTTCGATTGAACAAAATCTTTTATACATAAAAATTAAGTGTTAAAGTGTAGAACAGGGTTGTGGAGGGGGGGGGGGGTAATTTTTTTGGCCTCCCGAATCCATCCCCAAGCAAATTAATTTAGCGATAGTTGTTTTTGGCAACCGGAATCGGTCGCCAAACAACTTAATTTAGCCATAGGTGTTTTTAGTGACCGGAATCGATAGCCAAAGCAACATAATTTAATTATAGGTGTTCCGAGAATTTACATGGCCGCGGTAGCCGAGGGGTATGGGTATCGGATCACGGCTTGCCTTGTCACGAGTTCGAGCTCCGTACCACTGAAGACCCGCCGTGTAGGGCAGCGTTGCACGTTAAATCTGTCGAGAGCTGAAACGTCCTCCCGTTGGTGTGGGAGTTAGGAGAGGGGGTGCCAGCTCAGGTGTCGTCCACGTCACTTAACCATGGATCAAAATTACGTGGTCCGTCGCCAAAAGCCCTCGTGTAGTTGAAAAGTGCGACGTTAATATTCAATCAATCAATCCGAGAATTTACAAATTGTAGTTTTGCACAATAAAAATCCTTACTAATATTATAAACGTGAAAGTTTGTGCTGATGTTTGGTACTCTTTCACGCAAAAACTACTGAATAGATTTTAATGAAACTTAACAATATTATAACTTATACATCAGAATAACACATAGGCTATAATTTATAAAGTTCTTGTGTGAATTTTCCAAAATATAACGATAATTGTCAAGTAAGTAGGAAAAAATTCTGCCATCTGCAAAAAAGCCTGTGACAGCATATATCTATCTTTTATGTGTGAAGCAAAACTTTGCATTTTGTTTTGTCTACGCCAGGCGCCAGGAAATGCGAAAGCTTGAACAGGTGGAGTGAGAGGCCGATTACAATTTTAACATGAAATAAATACAACAAAAAGTAATAACATATTTACACTTCCAGATATAAATTCATACTATTTTAAGCGTTCATTACACAAAATTTGTAACAATGTGTTACTTTTGCTGAGCAGAGATTAGCTTAGGAAGGTGTTTTCAAAAATCGACCCAAAAGAGAGTTACGGGGATTTATAGATACAAAAAAAAATCCTTTTTATCAGCTCTATTAGATATACAGACTTAAAATTTAACAAACAGGGTTTTTTTTTATTGAGCTGAGATGTGCACAAAAAGCTTTTTTTTGTTTAATTTACAATTCACGAAAAATTAACTCATTAAAAACTTCTTTATCCTTCAATCTGTATTGTTTAATTTTTCAATTCACCTGTGCGAACAACGGGTACAACAGCTAATAAAGAAATATTAATGTGAAGTTAAAAAAAATATATTTATAAAGCTATTAGTAATGCATAAAAACAAAAACTGTATTGTTTTTTAAAGTTAAAGGAAAGAAAAGATTTCATTTTCTTATGATAGTAGATGCAAATCCGAAAATGCTGCCAAAATACTCAGTCGAATGAAACACGTGGCTATTTGTTTAACGTACCATCATGTGGTTATGACGTCAGATGAATCGACTCCATGTAACCAAATCACAATTGATCCAATGAAAAAAATTTAATTTTGAGAATCACAACTTGGAAACTATATCTGTGAATCTTTTGATATGAGATAAAATATATATTGTGAATAATGAATTTTTTAAATTATTAATTGTAAATATATATCATTCACAATAAATGGATTCGACAAGAAAACTTTTCATGCACTTATATATGCTAATCAAATACTTTAAACCATGATTTCAGAGAATCTCTAACAATGTTATTAATAAATCAACTGGTTATCGATGTATTTCATGGAAACTACCTTCTATTATAGTTAAAATCTGAGGCATTAAATTCTTATGTGGCTTCTGAGTTCCAGAGCCAAACGTCTTGAATTTCATTTTCTATAATTACGTGGAATCTGTGGGCGTTTGATGTTAACTGGGAAACAGTTTGATGCTTGTTCAAGCTCTGCTCATTTACCTGTTGCTCGCATTGGAATAATGAGGCATTTATTTGCGACATTTAATACTCATACCTATGGTTATTTTATACTCGACAATTATGCTCCTTTGCCAGAAACGGAAGAATCGTATATCTTGCCCAATAATGTAGTTACTTGAGTTACATGGTAGAATAAGAAACTGTTGCACTGAACTAGTATATGCATCTGAATGTGACTAACTCATGTGAATCTATTATTGGGACTAAAGTCACAACTCGTATTCCTTAGAACATCATTTAATGATTAGAATTCAGAATAACAGCATTTGTGTGTGTGTGTGTTGCTTTAGACCCCGCGCAAACCAAATCAGGCAATCAATAATTAGCATCGTTAGCAATGTTGAAGTTTACCTTTAGTTTCAGAAGAGAAGCTGAAGGATTGTGTTCCCTTTTTACTGTTGAGGTAAGTTTATTATGCGTTTTAATTTTATTTGTTATTTTTGGATGGGTTTAACCCTTTATCTATCGACGGTACTTATAAGTACCACACACTTTAAAATTACGTAGAATAACCATTTTTATGAATATTCTGACGATACTTAGTAGGAATATTCTTTGAAATCCACTCTTCCAAGATATATGGCAGCGCGGGTTTTGTGATGAGTATTTTAGCGAGGAAGGCAAATAGTTTGATAACTGAAGTTACGTTTTCAGTGAATTGGGCGAAGATTATCATTTTTGTCCCGAAAAAAATAGCTAATGTCAAAATTTAAGTGTCTTATTTTTTTCGCATATTAATGAAGACCTTAGAAAAGGATTTGACTCTTTATTTTAAGGGAACAGTGTATATAATTAATTTTATAATTGAATATCTTTAATTAATTAATTAGCTCTCTAACGGATTAAATTCCCCAAAGTTGAGTATTTTGTTTATGTATATCTCTTAATATTTAATGTGGTGATTAAAAAAAAATATTGCATGAAAAAAACTGCAGTAAATCATAATGCGGTAGATAAAGGGTTAAAATTATTACATCGTCATCGGAAATATTCAACAGTTCTAAAATTTTATTTTAAGTTTCTGGGAGTAAGATTATTGAAAAGATATTTGTTTCAATCTTTCCTTTATTTAAAAACTTATAGTGTTCTCCTAAAATTGGAAATAAACCTTCGATTATTTAGACAATAGGCTGTTTTACTAAGATTTAAACTTGTCAAGATTGCATGATAATGCTTATGGAAACAAAGTATTATATCTTATTTCTATTGTTATATTTCTTACGAATGTTATTCCTGTAAAATATCGAATAATGTGCTAAATATTTTTGAATAATGTAATAAATTATTGTGATTGAATAGTTTTACAGTCTATAGAAGACTCTGTATATATATGAATATCATTAATTTATAAAATCTCATATTAAAACTCTGTTTTTAATTGAAAAATTTTATATAATTTTATTCTTAGAACTTCAAATTTTTCGTTACTGAATTACTTTCGTTAATTTACGTTTTTTTCCGTGCATGTAAAAGAAAAAGGAAAAATTTAGTAATATTATTTTTTTAAATGCTTTAATTTAAGAGTGCCGTTATTTTTAACTACCATCATGCTGTTTTTATTATTTTCGTTATTCTAATGAACATTTTATTTATCGACGAATTTAATGTTTTTTTTCATAGTGTATTTCAAATAAAAGAATTTTCAGATTTAGGAGTTAAACGTTCCATGAATTATTAATCAAATATTTATAATTCAGATAAATATATTAAATGAGAATTTTTAGCTGCAATTTATAAGTTGAAATATCATGAGATGACATGTACCTCAAAAAGTCATTAATATATATATATATATATATATATATATATATATATATATATATATATTTTCCGATAGTGTGTTTGAATCTTTGTCATTTGTTATATAAAGCATTCGCTTTAAGTAGAAATATGAAAATATTGGCGTACCTTAATACCCTACTAACAACACACAATAAACATATATAGAAAATAAAGAAACAAATTATCAATTAGATAATTCTTTTCCTAATAATATCAAAGCTTTTTTAAAGTATTGAAAATAACTTTTATGTAGTACAAATATTAAAGGAATTTTGAACTTTGATCAGATGTATGCTGAAAAGATCGTTTATAGTATTATACTATACGAATGGGAATGAAAACGGCAACAAATTTGGTCGCCAAAGATTCCCAAGTGATCAAATTTAGTGACAAAAATAGATGTCTTTATAAGTCCAGAATATAATTGGATGATTTGACGAGACATCTTTAGAAGGTTCTTCCCAACTTACATAAGGACGACACGGGGAAGCAACATCGGAATCAAACATTTGACCTTGACTATGCGTTTCATTGTGACAACGGATTTGCATTGAT
The DNA here is from genome assembly GCA_019973955.1 of Trichonephila inaurata madagascariensis. Lineage (NCBI taxonomy): Eukaryota > Metazoa > Arthropoda > Arachnida > Araneae > Nephilidae > Trichonephila > Trichonephila inaurata. The sequence continues at coordinate 92,242 of BMAV01020802.1, forward strand.
GTGCGGGTTTTTTATTGTGCTATTGTGGATTTTTTAATAGAAGAAAATCTACCATGTAGAAGAGTTCTAGAATGAGGTACAATTTACAAATGAATCTGCTTGTTAATAGCATGGACCTTTCTTACACTTTAGCCACGCGTAGCAATATATTTTAATTTAATACTGACTTAACAAATAGGTATGTGTGATTTATACTCTATTTGTTAAAGATAGCAAATACTTACCATCGGGATTTTTAAGGTTCTGGCCATACACACGCATCAAATTTTCACAAAATTTTGATTAAAGTTAGTTTTTCAAAGTTTTTAATTTGAACTTTGAAGCGGAAAACTCTACACTAAAACGAAAATAAATAAATAAATAAAAAAAATGTCTAGAATATTTTTAATGCACAGCACGTTTCTTTCATATGATTGTTCCAATCATACTTTTATATATACTTCCTAGAAAAAAATACATTAAACACAAAAAGCTCTGTAAAAATTTTTTTTTGTGAATATCAAGTTTAAAGAAATAAAAAAAAAAAAAAAATAAAAAAAATACATATAACTTTCTCCTTGGAATTTGAAAACTGCATTCGAATGAAATCTTTTAGAAAAGAAACAAATGATATTTAAAGAAAATCAATTGACTTAATGGGGCAACGAAGGTGATAAATTTCATTCAGGCTTCTATCTAAGCCTGCATCTAATTACATTTGAGAGACTCGAATAGTTTCTGCAAAGATCCTACGAATAACCATTGAGACAATGAAATTGTATTGTTTGGTCGTAAATTTTATCTTGAATTGCAAGAGCTTTGTTTTAGTAAGATATCGCTTCTTGTATAATGAGGATTAACTTCCTGGGAAGAAGATAACAGCATTGCCATTAACCAAGCCTGGAATTAGCATCGAGTATTTACTTAAACAAGTTTCTAAAAAAATTGGAATTATGTTTCGTTGCGAGAAATGTTCTTACTCCATATATACACACAAAGCACAAATGGTTTAAAATAGAATGAGATAAAAATACTACATAATGTAGATTTTTAAATCTACTTCAAGATATTTTATGTAATAATACATAATCCATATAATTAAAGTAATCATGAAATAAATTTCATATAAAAACATTTTTTTTAGATAAAAATGACTTAAAAGTAACATGGTAATTGGGTATTCACAATAACAAAAGTTTATACTGTTTTTTATTTTTATTGGAATTACGATCAGATATATGAGTGAAATAATATTTTACACACTTTATATAGTTAAAAACTTATGCAAAATACAAAAATAAAAAGTAAAATTCATTTTATAAATTACACACATAACACTTAGAAGATGAACAAAAAATTTCACAATATGAACAAATTCATGTATTGCTTTTATTTGAAATAATTTTTCTATGAACTTAGTTTTCTTAAAAGTTCGTGGTAAGAGCGTTGTGAATAACTCTTGGAAAATGCGAAAAATTTACGTATTTTGTAATAAAACTGAGTATAAATTTATGTAAAAATGCTTAGCTTCGCTGATAAAGTTGAATTAGCTTATTTTCGATAATTTAAAATTAACCCTTTCTGTTCTACTGCATGGAACACCTAAATTCACTAGCTCCTCAAACTGTTAAATTCCACTATAAATGAATAAAAATGATTTACAGCTCATAAATGGCAGCAAAATATAATTCGATTTTTTTTTGCAATAACTTGAATTCTTCTTTTCAACTCTGGTTTTTATAAATCCTCTGGATTTTCGATAAATTTTGTCTATAAATATTTTTCTACTTAACATAGAATTTTTTTTGTCAAGCTATTTTCTTGGTTGCATTCTAAACCAGGGGTTCTTAAATTTTTGATCACCGTGGCCCTCTATGTATCAGGCTGACATCACGGACCCCGAAGATTTTAAACATCCCTCAAAACGACTTAATATTATTAATCAAAATGCAAGTTCTAGTAGAGTTTCTTCACTGGGGACTATTTAGTAATCTAGTCTAGTATGGAACATCTTTCAATTTTTCCAAGAGGCCTTTCAGGGTTTGTATAAGAGGACCGCAGGGTCTGGGACTCCCTGGACCCTCTAAAAAGGTGCTGAGGACGCCAGGGGCTTGCGGACCATAGTTTAAGATCCACTGTTCTGTACTATTTATTCCATATTTTTAATATTTTATGCTCAAAACACATGGGATATATATATATAGTCTAATTCTCTACAAACAAGAGATCCACACATCAATCACATTCAAAAAACACATAGACAGTAGGAAAATAACACAATGAAGGACACATGAGCAACCGAGATTAAAAATTATAAAATGGATGCTGCAGTATTATAAACATTGCTGACTATGGACAGCTAATGTATAAAATAATTTATATAAAAGTGGGGTTGAACATGTTTTTTGGCAAGCCAACCTTCCACCTTTATGTAAATAATACTGAGCAAAAACCTATTGAAAGTAATGGATAGGAATATCTAAATCCATTACAAGATAGAGGTAACTTACCTAAAAATTGCACTTAAAAATGCAGACCCCGCACTAAATCTGAGTGCAATAAATAAGTTATTGTCAGATTCTGGCTCCTAATGTAGATTCAAAGCATGTGAATGGCTGAAATATAGCACTTAACAAAAGTATAAAAAGAATAGAAATAAAAATTAAAAGGAGAGTTACAAATTACCATAACTTTAGTGACACTAGATATATATGAATTAAATAATAAGTAATTTTATCTAATATTAGAATATGGAGGTAACTATAACTAGGAATTATGCAAATTTATTGTAATAAACTATTATTAATCTAAGAACTTTTAGTTCTTACTATTTCGAATAGCTTTATTCATATAACTACTAATAAAATTAATTGGGTATTTTTGATTTAAGCAATATTTAGTAAAATGTTTATAGTTATTTATTATTTCTGATTTTTTGACACTAGAAAGCGTTGTATATAATTAATAACAATATTTCTGAATATAGAAACATGTACAAATATATATATATATAATTGAATGTTTTATTAATAACACAGAATAAAAATGATGCATGCTACGCTCACAAAAAACTACCAACGCACTCCTTTAGACCCCCCCCCACGCGCATTGCCTCTCTACCTCTTTTTCTTGTTGAAATTCCAACTTTAAAGCGTAGTGAAACGCAAAGGTTTAAGGAACAAAACTTCACTTGGAAATTCAAATTGCGAAAATCATTTTCCTGCACAAAATGCTAATGAAAACACTAGATCGAGTAATATTATAGAGTGTAAGAAAATTTTTATTTATACTATTCATTATTAGTATTCGCATACATATTTAATGTAAAAATGTATATCTAGAAAGAAAAAAGTTGACTCAAAATATTTTCAAGCTGTAAATATTTATGTACCATCCAAATAATTACTACTTAAATAACAATCTTTAATCTTGTCTTTTGTATCACACAATACAACTATTCGAAAATGCTTTAGTTTCTCAATCAGAAATAAATAACAGTGAAAATCTGCGAAAATACTTGGAAGTCAAAGATAATAAAATAGGAATTTTCACGCTTTGCATGAAACATGAGAATTGTATCCGAATATGTTTAGAATTTGCAAATCGATAAATGGCAGAGGAAATATAACAGAAAAATCTAAATTTCAGTAAGATTTTCAGTGTGTTATGAATTTCAGAATAAATAGACGACCACACTGTTTAGAGAAAGACATCACGAAAAAGAACTATACATCGTACATTTGACAATTTCATATTTAGATGCACATATAAAATATACAGAATGCAAGGGATATTATACGTTATTCCTTCAAAATGTCATGTTTTTATTTATACGATAGACACGCAAGGAAATAAATCAAAATTCAATCCTCAAAAACACATTGAAGTTTTTAGAAGCATGTTTGTTATTGTGTGTTATAAAATATAATTATATACAATACTTGCAGAAATATTTACATAATATTTCTTTTTTGCATTGCGAAATATAAATGTTATGAGAGTGGCTGAATCTTATGCAATTTATTCTTGAAATTTTGCGAAAACATTTGAAAAACAGTTGAAAAAGTTTTTCGTTGTAAAATTCTAAAATTAAAAGGTAATAAAAAAGGTTTTTGCATACTCATATTCAAAATCACGAAGGCTCTCGATTACTCTTGAAAAATTTCTCAATTGCTCAATAAGATGCGTATGTATTATTACAAAAAGGAATTTTTCTTTTCATTGCGTCTCGGATATGTTTCATATTTGTAGCATAATGACCTGCATATTTCTGAGATTACTTATTGAAACAGAAAGTAATACATCTCTCTATATAAAAATGGATGTTTGTATATATGAAATAGCATCACTCCAACTCCGTTCAACCGATCACTATGAAAATTGGCATGTATAAGTATTTTTTTTTGTTGAGAAGGTTTTTGTTCCAACTCCCCACCAGGTGGCGCTATAGCATATCAACTTCTGCCCCGTTCAATCAACCACCAAGTTGCCAACAGGGTCGCCAAAAATGTCAACTTGGATCTATCGCTAACATTTCGCTGTTTCTATTGAATCGCCAATATAATGTAAGGAACGGCGTTGCTTGCGAATATTACAAATTAAACATAAAATAAATACAACAGAAAGTAATATAATTGTATTACAAATCCAGATATAAATTATTTACACTAATTTAAGCGTTCACTACACAAAATGTGTAACAATACGTTATTTTTGCTGAGCAGAGGTGTTTTCAAAAATTCACCCACAATAGAGTTACGGGAAGTTATAAATAAAAAAAAAAAAAAATCCTTTTATTAGCTTTTAGATCTACAGACTTAAAATTTAACAAATAAGGGGTTTTTTTTTGTTCAAATGAGAGATTTGCAAAAATCTTCTTTTTTGTTTAATTTGCAATTCACGTAAAATTAACTCATAAAAACTCGTAATATTAACAGAATGAAGGTAACTTCTTTACCTTCAATCTGTATTGTTTAATCTTTTGATTCCCCCGTGCGAAGAACGGGTATACCAGCAAGTATATGTATATATATTGAATAAAACATTCTGTTTCAATTTATCATTTAATAAAAGAAAATCATTACTTACTTTTGCAGCCTGGGAACGCGAAAACGCATTTAAGAAAATTGTTATTAATCATGCTCAAATGTATGCGAGTTTAAGTAAAAATAAACACATTGAGGTCCGTATTGGAGATTAAAAACCTTTTCTTGCCTAAAGACTCCATTGAGCTAGTGATAATCAAATAAAACCACATGGAATTATAATCTAATAAAGCCGAATTGAGTCGAATATAATCTAGTAATATTACTTTTGTGGGCACTGATAAATTATCAAGCAAAACACTTCGTAACTAAAAATTTAATTACCGAGTAATAAAATACCTATACTGAAGTTTCTTTTCCTAATACACTAATGGTAGAGATTATAAGATGGGAGAGGTATAAAATTCCTTTTAGATCGTATGCTGAAAAAAATCGAATCAAAATATGCCGTGTGATTTATTGCTGTTTTACTTTGAATCGATTATTTGGATGGTGTATTTCATTTCCCCCTTATTTATCTTATAATTGTGTCAAACAAGAGCAACAAAAATAAAAGAAATTCATTGAAGTAAAATTATAAAAGGTAAATTCATTGAAAAATTTTTAACTTTTTCAAAAAAAAACAAACAAAAAAAAAACAAACAAAAAACCACACACACACACAACACAGGTTCTATTTTTTCCACAGCTTTGTTGGAATTTTTACGTATCTCTATACAGGCGTCCCTAGTATAGCGCGACACTTGTAAAACACGGTTTCGATATTACTCGTCACACAAAACTTGAATCTGATATTACGCGGTTTTGATATAATGTGTTTTAAAAAAATTTAATACCATTTTTCGTTCAATAAAGGGAATTTCCAACTTTTTATTGCTACAGAAAATCGCTGATTTTCTTTTTGACAGTATGTGTTGAAAATGTATTATTATTTATTTATCTTTCAGATGGTAACGTAAGATATAAGAATGTATTATAAATTTTTGTATAATTGTAATAAAATTGTTTTTTAATTTTTGAATTTAATATTTTTGTTTTTGATTAAAAACTTGAAGTTAACTTTTTTTTTTTGTAGGTTTTATTTAAACGAAACTTCAGCTATCATAAAATTTTACACTTTAAGATATGATTTCGATATAACATGGTACACATTGGTTTGATTTATATTTTTTCAAAGTTTCGTATAAAACGGTTTTGATACAACACGGTACATATATTGCCCTGATTTATATTATGTGCATACATAATTAATTTAATAAATAAATGAAATAATTTATAAATAAATAAAAAAAAGTCTCGTATAACACGGTTTCGATATAGCACGCTACGAATTAACTGTGTTATTCGAGGGACCGCCTGTATAACCCTCACGTTGATTTAGAAAACGACGTTAATAAAAATTAATCCATATCTACTTACGATTTTCTTTAAAATAAATCAATGGCTATTTGACAATCGCACTCTATTTTTATTTGTGAATACATCTTGAGGGCCTTTTTTCCCCTTCAAGATCGGTACTAAAGCTTTGGTTTATTGGGAATGAAGGATTAGAATGCATTCTTGAAATAGAATTTAAAAAAAATATTACAAAATTATTACTAGTTTTGTGTATAAAAATTTAAACTTCGACTATAAAAACTGATCATAAAACTGTATTCTTTCGGAGAATATTTTTTAAAATTAAAAAAAAAAAATTATTTTAGATTTAATAATTTTTTTTTGTGTCATGAACATTAAAATAGAACAATAACTGATTAAAAAGTATTATGAACCTTAATTATTAATTAACATAATTTTAACGAGAAATTTCAAAATTTTTGAATTAAATTAATTTGATTATGCCAGTTTTAATATATATGAATAAAAATTTGAGAAAAAAAAATATTAAGTTTCTTTAAAATGTATTTATATATTATATAGAAGGGGGAAAAATCCTCTATAGAATTAAACATTTCAGATATTGTAAGTAAGTTTAAATCATACTTTTAAGTAAAGAATAAAAATATTTTTTATTTAACCAATAGTTAATCCGAACACCATAATACCATACTATTTATTAATTTTTCCAAAATATTTTTCTAAGTTTTAAAATATTTTCCGATTTAATTTTAATTACATTTAATCACATATTTTAATGCACAGTAAAAGAGATGACATAAATATATGTATGACTAGATATATATCTTATTTTCCTATTGCGAATAAATTGATATTTTCAATTCAATATTTTGCCCAGACAACAATATTTATTTTCCCTTAGAATATTATTTCTTAAAAATATCATGATATATGAGTTATACTCTAGCGCAACTCGTGCTTATAGAAACAAAACATTTTTTGGAAGTATCTATACAAAAAATGATTGATTGTGAGTTTGATGTTTGAACTAGATGTTTTCTACTTTGTGATGTCTGTATTTTAGATGTCTTGTTTAACTGAGTACACTAAAATACTAGAAGGATAAGAGAAATCTCTAAAAGTAATGTTAGCCACGTTTTCTCCCTAAAGTAGATTGAGATTTTTTACTTCTTATATTTGACTTATTTTTTTTACTGACATATACTAAAGATTTTTAGATATATTTTCGAAAATAAATATTTTTAATATCCAAATCATTTGCTCACTCACATTTTTATTTTAAAGTAACAAAGTTATTTGTGAATCGCATTTTCTAATTAAACAGAAAAATATTAGAGATTCCTTTCAACTCTTTCCATTGTATATAGCAGCGGTGTCCAACACACGGCCCGCCAGTTCGTAAGTTGCGGCCCGCTGATTCCTTTTAAAAAAATTTTTAAATATCAGGTTTTTAAAGTTTTTTCATTTTGAAATTTATTTGAGGGGAAATTTATATATATATTTTAATCTACAATGTATTTGCCTGTTATCTGTTCTTGTTTTAAAATAAATTCTTTTTGATAGTATAAATGTTCTTTAGATTAAAATTGTTTTATATTTTATCAAACAGTTACATTTGATTTTACTATAATAAATTACTTTTTTTAATAAATTCCAAATTGCATTATGCATATCCTTTATTATGGATGGTACATGAATCTCTGTGTGTGCAACTTTCATTTCTCCTCCTCCTTTTCTGTTTAGAGTGCCCGAAAAACAAGAGGCAGTCAGAGATGTTTTTTAAAGTTTAAAAAAATATTCAGGACGGTTAAGATAAAGGGCAATGTATACTTAATCGTTTGCGAATGACAGCACAATCAAATTTCAACAATGAGTAACGAAAGATTGATTCAAAAGGAACACCGTAATGTTCAAGAAAATGGCAACTGTAGTATTTTAAACATTATTTGATCTTTGCGTTATTATATTATAGAAACATTATTATACTATGTCTGTATGCATGGAAAATAATGAAAACAATAATAATAATTCATTTTGTCTTAAATTTTCACTCCAATAAATGTTTTTTTTGTTTGTTTCCAATTCTGATATAAAGGTACATATTTTTATGTGCGGCTCGCGAAATTATAATGTTTTTCCGAAGAGGTCCGTAAGGTCATTTGGGTTGGATACTCCTGGTACATAGCATTTGAACAGTGTACAGCAGGGGTCGGCAACCTATGACACGCATGCCACATGTTGAACATGGTACAATTCTCAGTGACACTTTGCACTCTTCTACAAATTTGTCAATTTTTGAGTGGATAGAAGTTGATAAATTTGAAATAGATCGCGCATTTGACAAACATCTTCAGAATGAAAATTTATGGAATTATGAAAAGAATCTGAATGGGGTAGCTCTAATGATAAATTTACTGCTGTTTTGTGAACTTTTGAATGTCATTGCTGGAGAGATGTAGTTGTTTGAAGAGAGAAAATTTCCTGTACTCTGCTTTCCACTTTTGCTTCTCCGTATCTATAATTAAAATTATTTCCTCATATAAAAATATTTCGAGTCCACGAAGAAGTTGCTTAACAACTGAATACTCAGAATCACGTCAAATTGAAAGTTACACATTATATACCACTGATTTGGCTATATGAAAGTAGAGCTGTGCAAGCATTAGGTTCGCATTAAAATTTTTACTTATCTTTTTTTTAACTTTAATGAAGGAAAATACTTATATTTTATGTTGTATATTTCTTATTTTAATAAATATGCTTAAAAATGTGTAATATATGTACAATTTTAAATTTTCATATCTATGTTGAAGAAATAGTTATATTTTAGGCTGTTTATTTTGAAGAAATATCTTTAAATGGTGCAAAATTAATAAGTAATAAAACTGTAAATCTCTATTATTGACCTCTATTCTGTAACTCTGCATGCTATATAGCGGGGAGAATCGAATTGTTTCAAAAATGTTCTTCTGTATGACACGCTGAATCATATCGGTAGATTGGCTTAGCACGCCAAAGCTAAAAGGTTACGACTCGTGGTGTGTATAGTATATGGTAGATCGAGAATTTTTATCAGAATATCAAAACCTACCTATGTGAAAAAGATGGATCCTGAAACATTGATAAAAGGAAAAATAAAATAAATATTTATTTTTATGTTTAGTATTGCCACAAGAGGAATGAAGTTTAGGTTTCTAAGCTTCTTTATGGTAAAAATCAAAGAAATTTTTGTTTCAGTTAAACAGCTATTTTAGTACTTTTTAACATTTATTGCAATGAGTGGACACATATTAAATAGTTACAAGAATAAAACATTAGGTACATTTAACAGATTCTTTGCTATTAAATTTTGTAAGAAATCTACCGTTGTGAAATTATACTGTATGATAAAGAGGAAAAAAACTTAGACCGGACTGATTCTACTGTGAGGGGAGAGAGCTGGGGTAATGAAATGTTCCAAAATGTATTATTCCCTACTTAATATTATATCAATTATCATCGCTTTTGGTAATTTATATTGTAGAAAAATAATTTTATTTTGAGTCTAAAATCATTTAATCAAAATTAATACTCCTTCTATTTCTTCGAAAATTCAACCCCTTTGTGTCAATATAATGGCAATTTCAATTATTTTTTGCCTAATCACTACATACCATAAAACATCTTGCCCACGTAGGTAAGTTCCAAATAATTTTTTTCTCCTCACCATATAACCGCGGTCCTCCCTCATGTTGAGTTACAATTTAACCCTTTATATACCGACGGTACTTATAAGTACAACTCGCTTTAAAGTTACGAATATTTTGATGATACGTAGCAAGAATATTCTTTTAAATCCACTCTTCCAAGATATATGCAGGCACGGGTTCTATTACGAGTATTTTAGTGGGGAAGGTGAATAGATTTATAGCAGAAATTGCGTTTTCAGCTGACGGCGAAGATTGTCATTTTTGTCCCGAAAAAATAGTTAATGTTAATAGTTAATAGTTAAATTATGTATGTGCTGAGGTATTATCGCAAAAATGCCAATTTTCTAGGTAACTCATCCAATTGGCAATCAGGTGCTTCGTGTTTCATATATCTCTGCTTGCCACCATTCTAATCCTAACTGTTCGTTGATATGGCAAGCTCAAATGCCATATCAACGATTCTGTGATTTAAAAAATTATTAAATAATAAAATGAATTTTAATAATATTATTATATTATTATTATATAACAACAAAATAATAATACAATAATAAAAAATTAATAAGAATAGTAAAATAAAGTAAGCAAAATATAAAATAATAGAAATTATTCTTTTCTTTTATGGATTATTATTTATAATTATTTTTTGATTATGCGCTTCATATTCCGTCAGCATTTTCCGTTTTTAGAATCCGTTCGGTTTTATTCAATGTCCCCAGTAGGATTGTTATAGTACGTAAGTACCACGATGTTAGTTTAAAAACCAATAAGTCTATATTTTCACTTTTTTTTATTAATAAGAACATGATTCTTAGTTTCTTTTTCACATGAAAAATAATTTTTTATATAATGACATGATATTGAGTAATTGCCTTAGTTTCTTCGCTTTTTTAAAAAATTAACACTTGAATGGAAATGTGAATGAAAAAAGCCCTTATAGAATTCCGTAATAAATCTATACTACGTACTTCAAATTATTAATCTCTGAGCCTTTCAAAATAGCTGGCAAACTATCCTCGAATTCAAATGTGAGATACATAAAAATTCAAACTTGATGATGAAGATAAATTACGGATAATTATCAAAATTTTATCGTAGGGGAGCTATACTTAGCAACACCATATTTGTCTCCAATAATGTCCCTATTAAATATTAAGACGGAAGCTGATAAATCCCCCGGAATCTTCGATCTGAAGTAATTGAACGAGTTATGGCCCGCGCGATCGATTGAATGCAAATAGCTCCTAGAAGGCAGAACTTTTAATGATGTGTAATTAATAGGTAGGACTGAGTATAATAACGGGTATAAATCAGCCAAATATTAGCCAATACATGAATTAGCTTATGTATTGGTACCTTTTATTAAACTCGTAAAGTATCGACATAAAAAGTTCAATATAACTAGTAAATATTTCGTGAATTTTGAAGCCCGTTTGCTTTTACTTGTGTGACACTGACTCTTGATATTATAAATATTTGTTCAAATTGTTAAATTAATATATCTAGTAGAAAAGTTGTAGAGTTTTTCCAATTTTATTTTTTATCTTGATTTTCCATGGCTTATAAGATGTATTTTTTTGATATTTTACCCCAAAAAAAGTAATAGATTTAAAATAAATATGTTCGAATTATTAACGTGTTGGGGTAAGATTGCACATTAAGCAGATGTACCTGAAGCAACTGTATGTATCAATAGATGTTGAAGAGACTACGCGCACAAAGATTTGTATTCTGCTGTGTTCTGATTTGCATTCTGTTGACTGGATCCTATGTGGTACCTTGATGGTTTATGCATAGAAAGTATTGCTTGCAGTAAATAATAAGTAAATTCTTCATATTGATCATGAGTGTATCGACATGTACTTTGCATTACGAATTATGACTGTCAAGAACTATAGAAAAAATAGAATTAATTGCAACGAGACAATATTAAAAATTACATTTTTAGAAGTGGAAGAACCACACATTTGCATAGCAGGCATATTTTTCAGACACCCACCTGCCTTCTAATAATTATTTTTTTTGTGTGTGGATTTCTGAACTTTAATTCTTTTGTTCAGTATACATAAATTACTTTTTAATAATTGATATAGTTGATTTCATAAATCTACTCTGTAGTTAGTCGTTCCTTTGAAGGTCATAAAATTCCCTGAATTGTTTTCAAGATCAAAGGGTTAAATCTAATTAACGATTTATGAAGCTGATATATCAAAACTGATTTATGTTCCCTCTTTTAAACAGAATTATTTAATAAATTAGAATTGGAATTAAGATGGACGTTCCTCCAATTTAATTGAAGGCTTATAAAAAGGCTTTCAAGTTTACATTGACTTCCAGGAATGTACAACTTTTATCAATATCTATTTCTCAGGACATTTATTTTGAAAGGTTTTAAGGCCATGGTAGCCGAGTGATCATGGTCAAGAACTCGGGACAGACCTTGTCGAATCACGGATTTGAGCTTTACTGCCACTGAAGATCCGTGATCGTGGTAGCTTAGTGATCCAGGTAATGGACTCATGGCTGGAGTGCCATGAGCTCGAGCCTAGTACCACTGAAGACCCGCTATGCAGAGGGGGCCGATAAATAGGTCGAGGCTCGAACATCTTTCCGTTGGTGTGGTGTGGTATGAAAGTTAGGAGAGGAGTTGCTAGCTCAGGTCTCGTCATTTGACCATGGTTCCAAATTTCGAAGTCCGTCACCAGTTTTCCTCGCGTTGCTTCAGAGTGCGACTTAAGTCAGATCAAAATCGGAAAGATTTTGCCATTTTTTATCTGCGTTCTAGTTTTTGGAAAAAAGACCCTGAAATATATATGGGAGATAGACTGGGCTTTTAACAAAGTCAAATACTCAACATATGCTTATTTATATTTCCATCTTGAATGTTGCAGAAAATGCGTGTAAAAAAATATTTTTTTTATTCTGAGTTTTTTAATCTTCACATTTTCTTTCCTTCAAAAACTATATTGGCAGAATAATAAAAGTTTGTTTCAAAAGAATGCAAACAAATGCAAATAAATTCTGTGATCTGCTTATGAACTGAATTTTTATAACAATGTGTCAGGTAACTCAATGCTTTTTCGAGAGTTTGGATCGAAATGTAATATTTTAAATAAAAGGACAATTCCCCCGGAACGAATTAATTATGATTTCATGGCAAACAAAACTATCTTCTCTAAGAAATATCAAATACAACAATTTTCAATTAAGTACGAAATCTTAGCTTACTACCTTTCCAAAAACCCGAAACCATATTCAAATATTTTTCATTTAAGAAAAATATACCTTTCTTTAATCATACATAAATTAAAAAAAACGACGAATACAAAATGATACGACCGAATTCTGTTTACCCATGGGGGAATGACAAGGAAATGAAGTGTTACAAAATCCACATTTGGAGACAAACACCGCTTTCCACTACAGAAGCCTAGGGTCTTAAGTCCAGTTAAATATTTAAAGTGCATGAAGTAATTACGTTTATTGAACTGGTGGTTCTGATCCGACATCAGCAAGGGAGTTGATTTCACGTTGAGCATCAAACTGTCTCAGCAGGATGTTACTCAAATTTGAATTAATTGCAGAAATTTGATTCCTGTCCCTGGATTATTTCAGATATTCATGAATAATTTCCTTTCATCGAATCATTAGCGAACATTTGAAGCGCTTCATATTTATTCTCTTCTTCCTTTCTTTAATTGTGTAGAAAAGCACTGAAAAGAAACGAATTAATGAAAATTTTAATTTAAAGTGGGTATTTGATTAGATATCTGTATCTGACGTCAACGAAATAAATTTATTTTGAATAAATCTGATGAAACCTTATTTGTAAAGAAGAGTTTTATATGTATATATACAGTATATTAATCGTAAGAAATCTGCAATGTAAATAATGCGAGGGGGGTGTTCTGTACGATCACTGCTTTTAGTGTTGTTTGATATAATCTTATTTTTTTACCAAAAGATTAACTTAAATTGAATACAATTCCCTGAGAAAGTATGGTTACGTCAAGAAAATTCAAATTCTGAATGCCTCATTAAGTGTTCTAGAAGCAAATAAGTATCAGAAATTTCAATTATTTTATTTGAAATATATTTATGTCGAATAAAAAATCAAATTTTGAACTAATTTTGAAGAACCGTATTTATTCGAATCTAAGTCACCATCGATTCTAAGCCACACTCTAAATTCTCGCCACGTTTTTGTGAAAAAATAAAAATATAGTGTAATATGGCTTTTTTTTATATATATCGATATCCGACATTTACAAAATTTAAAAAAATTAAATGAAACTAATAAGTTAATAATTGACTTATTTTTTACCAGTATTAAAATTCTTTAAGGTATCTGAACACGTTCGGAGTACTTTTTAACAAAATAACATATTTAAACATTATAAATGCTCTTTTAGGACTCATTACCAATAAATACTACTATTTAACTAACAATATTTAAAATAAATTACCTGAATTTTACAAAAAATACAACTGAGTGAAATTTTAGCAATATATTTGAAAAACTTCAAAGCAGTTAGAGAAAAAAGTAATAAACATATATTAGTAAAAGTATTACTAAACAAATTAGATGCGCTTATCTAGAAAATGTACTAAAGTTTTAATGTTTTATTAAAATTTGAAAAG
>BMAV01020802.1:107098-126896 GCA_019973955.1 Trichonephila inaurata madagascariensis
TTAAAAAGTTTTACAGAAATACATTCTTAACATTTTGAGTTATCAGACTCGCCGTGATAGATTTTGAGCACCACTTCTTGGAGGATATGTACAGTATTTTTGCACTAGGTAATAGAAATATTTCGAACTAGTAAACAATTTTCGATAACAGCATATGGTAGTTTCTCGAATGAAATAAAGCTCACAGCGTGTATGTGTGTTTGACATCTTCGGTAAATAAGAAAAAAAAATAATAATTAGAGCTTTTCTGTTATGGAGTTAAAAAACTCACGTTAAAGTTGCTTTCTTAAATTAATGTATCGTTTAATGTGTTATATAATTTGAATTTGGATTAATATTTTCCCGAGATTTTAAATCATTACACAGCTGATATTTTTTCAACTGATTGCTAGAGTAGCTTGTATCCAGACATTTCAACTGTATCTTTTCGTTGTATACATTGCATGTCTAACTTAAAATCCAATCTGAAAGATGGGATACCTGATTCTCTACAAACTAAAACGTGTTATTTGTAGTTTCGAATTAACTCGGATAATCTGAATATCATTTTATCTATAACGAAGGATTTTAGTTATACTTGCATATTTAACACAAGCATAATCTTAATCGGCCTTTTGATTAAGTTAATTAGCAAATTAATCAAAATTGGATTTTATACCTGTGCTTCTTTTCCTATACTTTTAAAAGTAAATTCTGTGTGGAGAAGTTTCAACTAAAACTCTTAAATGAATTTCCGATCATAAAATTAAGGGGCAAAAATAACAAGCTCCTTCTCTTGTCCAGTTAAGCTCCGTAAACAAAAGTTGGCCGGCCAACACTTTATTGCTAAAAGCGCAAAATATAAAATTAGGTGTCGGTAATACCGAACTCAATCAAGCGGTCCCCAACTTTAACGTAAAAACCAGTCTTAGAGATAACTACGCTGTAAACGCAAGCCGTAACGGGCGGGCTCAGCGAAGTTCATCTCTTTCGTTGCTTAATTAAAGCTGGAAGTGCAAGACTTAGCCGTAAAGCCCAAATCTAATGCCGTCTCCGTTATAGTGAATGGTAGGAAGGGAGCGGGGATAGGAGACGAAGCTTTGAAACTCTTTGGACGTTTTCCGAATTAAGACATGGAAAATTAAATTAGAACTTAACGAGTAAATTCGATTAGTACTACGATAGAACTTTAATCAAGCGAGGAAAGTACGTTCGCGTAAAGGGACATTCCTCTGACAAGGCAAATTGATTTGAACCATGGCAAAGAGCAATAAACTTACGTATGGATGAATTTTGAAGATTTCTCCATTCCGCTTTGAAACAAATTTAGAAGTTATATCCCTCGCAATGCGTATTTATGCTGAAATCAAACTCATTTCAACCGTGTAAGTGAAAGGATGGGCTGACTGTGTATTATATATTAATATTTATCTATTTCACAGAAGGTATGCACCAGATCCCGCCGTGAATTTTATTCAATCGATGAGGTCATTCGCCAAATGATGAGAATTTTCTGGAAATGTAGCATTACTTGCCTCTCGTGTGCAATGGAAACAGATTTTAATATCTGATATAATTTCCGCTTGTCTTAATATATGTATGCAAAATACTTTTGCATTTGCATATGCCTATTAAGGGTTCTAGTTAATTTTAATTAGGGTAATTTAGGTCTACATAATATGAAGGGGAAGGGAAAATATCTTAAGGCTCGAAGAAGCCCTTCTTTTTAAAGAGCATGAGAGAGAGGAAGAGTGAAAAGAGAGAGAGAGAGTGTATGCGAGAGAGTGTATCAGAGAAGAGTGTATGTGAGAGAGTATGAGAGTGTATCAGAGAAGAGTGTATGTGAGAGAGTATGAGAGAGAGTGAGAGCGAGTGAGAATGTGTGAGAGTGGGAGAAAATATGTGAGAGTGAGGGAAAATGTGAGAGAATGTGTGAAGTGTGAGAGAATGTGTGAAGTGTGAGAGAATGTGTGAAGTGTGAGAGATTCTGTGTGGATTTTAAGATATGTGTGAGAGTGAGAATGTGTGTGAGAGAGAATGAGTGAGAATGTGTGTGAGAGAGAGAGAAAGAGAGATGAGTAGATTTATTATTTCTTAATTTGGTTCAACAACTTTTGAATTTTTAAATAGAATTACACGAAGTGTGTCTTTTTAAGAATTATACATTTTAATTTAGCATAAAATGAAGTATACAGCTGGGAGATCTAAGTGGTCGTAGTCGGGATTTTATTAAATTTTTTTTATAGAAAATGCTAATTTTAGAGAAGCTTTTCTCTACTATTTAGATTTTATAGAATTTATTTTAAATAAACTGAACAAAGAGTCTTTTTCTATTAAATACGAATGAAATGTAACGCTTTTAAGATCCAAAATATTAAGCAGAATATATTTTCTTTTTCCCCTTTAATGGAATAAACTCTTTATTTTATGTAAAAATTTTTTTACAACAGCATTTGAGTAGTACAATGATTTAAAATACTTCTGTTATTCCTTAATATTTCGTTTTTTTAAATTTATCGATTCTTGCAGTCTAATTCTGTAGGTAAATATTTCCTGATGAATAAATAATTGTAAAATACAGAAACTAAATGTTCCAATAGGAAATTTTGAAATAAATGAATAATTCAGTTAAAAAAGGTTATCATTTTGATTCCCACTAGATATTTTTATTCTATTTCGTACGGTTTTTACGAACATGTTTTACCTACATCGCGTTTTGGTTAATATTTCACTTTTTTTTAAATAAAAATATGCAGTTAAGGAAATACAAATAATGTGTTAATAATTAAATTATATATCAATGAAAGATAAATAAATGTAGTTATATATGTCGTTATACACCAATAAACCTTTTTATTTGCACTCAATTTCACTATTTTTTCAGCAATTCGTAACAGCATTCGATAATAGAATTAGATGATTTTTACTTTACTTCTCTAATAAAAAGCTTTAATACACGAAAGTTAATCGGATATTCATTAAATAAACTAATAATAAAGATTAAAAACTAATAAAAATGCATTAAAAATTGGAAATGATATATTTAATTAATGCGACCTTATTATCTGTAATTAATGTTATCAAATTACAAAAAAAGAACATAATAATTAAAACTATCTTTTTACTTTCGAAAGTCTTATTATGTTACTGTAGCTTGAAACTAAATCGATTACAGGTAATTTTTCATCTTTTGTTAGCAGAGCTTTTACAGATAAAATGTGAAAAAATAAATGTAAATTATTCCAGAAGAAAAATATAAGTGATACATTTTTTATCTGGGCTTAGGTCTACCGCATAGTGCTTCGGAAATAAATAATCGAGATGATCTTTTTAAAAAACGGAGTATTTGAAAGTTTTATCAGACATTACCACGTCTACAAAGTGAATTGATCATTGGCGATTGTTCTTTACTTGCTTACAGAACTTTGGCCCTTACGGAATAGTCACTAGTTCTTTAGTTTTTACTTTTCTCGCCTTATTCTTTTCCGTAGTACTTTTGTCCTTTGATGGTGAAAGGAGAGTCAGCGCACATTCGGAACTGACGGTGATGACGATAAGAATTTTTTTTTGTCCTTGTTGAGGAACAATAGCAGCAAGCAGGTGCCGAATATATGTAACGCATTCTCTCTTTTATCCGGTGTATTTTGCTTTTGTTATTTCCGGAAAAGTCCCAGGAGAACTCGGAGATAGGCAATGTGTTTCAACGTATGTTTTCTTGCGAGGAATTTTATCTAAATTCCGTTGCTTAAAAGGAATTTTCCTTTGCACAACTTTCCGGATATTATCTGAGCATGGACCAGTATTCAGGAAATATTCCTGTTATTCAAGGTTTTTATTATTAAAGTAGGAGGTAATTTTTTTTTCGAGTGAGAATCATTTATTTCTATCGTGTTGTTGTCGAAACGTTTTGACGGAAGCTGTATTCGAAGGAAAGGTTACTCCCCGGAAATGTATCAAATAACAGAGTATCACTTTATTTATATATTAAAAAAAATGAATTTTTCAAATAAATGAAATTACAAATATTTATGGGAAGACAGAATTAATCTCTGCTATTCTTTTAGAGCTAGAGGTATCCGACTACCTTGGGAACCGTGATTTTTCCAAAACATAAATGAATAATTTTGTTGATATGTAGCATCACTTGAATTAAAATATAAATAAAAAATTGCTTAAGAACATTATTATACAATAAAAAGTTATTAAAAAATGCAATTTTTTGGATAAAAAACGAAGAAGAAATTATTTCCAAAATGTATGGAAAATGCTTCTATAATAATATTATTTTACATATATGTAACTTAGAATTCTTTGTGGAGCCTGAACTAGGAATTTTGAAAAACTCGTTTTTATAGTTATTATCAACTTAAATAATAACCGATGTTTTTTTGTTAAAATTTCTGTACTTTGATGTATTAAAATATGAGTAAATCTATTTTTAAGTTATCCTAGTTCAGGTTCCTCTTCAAGAAAAAATCCTAGTTCAGGCTCCTACTCAGGCAAAAATTTTAATTCAGCTTTGAAAAAAATTCTTAGCTATATATAGGCAAAATTTTATTATTATAGACGCATTTTCCATAAAAGGAGAATGTTTTGAGAATATGTCAGTCTTTCTATATTTTTTGATAAAAAACAAACAAATAGCATTAAAATAATTTTTGCTT
Source organism: Trichonephila inaurata madagascariensis (assembly GCA_019973955.1). Classification (NCBI taxonomy): domain Eukaryota; kingdom Metazoa; phylum Arthropoda; class Arachnida; order Araneae; family Nephilidae; genus Trichonephila; species Trichonephila inaurata. The sequence continues at coordinate 111,742 of BMAV01020802.1, forward strand.
GTAATAATATTCTTACGACAATTTTATTCATGAATTCTATTTCTATTGACACCAAAAAATTATTCATTTATATACTTTTACAAAATCACGTTTCAGGACGTAGTTGGATATCCTAACCCTTTACAGAGCTTTTTTATTTGGTCATGGTATGTTAAAACATTTTTGAGATTGACACTTATTTAGGAAAGTAATTTAATTTAGCTTATAAGATAAAATTAATTTGATTTTTAAGATCATTTATTGGTTGAAAATGTTAAGCCGTTGTCCACTGCATGTTACTGAAAGGCAGGGCTTTTTATGCTTTTAAGTTCTTTTTACATTTCTCTGCATGAAACGTATAACACATTTTGTAAACACCACAATCTGAAAAAGGGAATTGCAAAATGCTAAAAATTTATATTCGTAGATGAAAATGAAATTAAGAATTTATAATTAATATAGGTTTCTATAAAATTTATGGAAACTGGGATTCGTATATTGTAAATACCATAAATGCATAAAATATATTTTGTAAATATATATAGGTTTGTAATATGTAAAAAGAATTTTAAATTAAATAGAGGAAAATGATACAGAGATTATATTGATAAGTTAGAGTTAAATATATTTCCCATGTCATAAAGCAGTGCTTCTCAAACTTTCAATATACGTGACCCACTATTCAATCATCATTTTCATCGTGTGCCCTCCATACAATAACAATGTATTGAATTCAATAATACTATGCTTTGACATTAAAGCTACAATACGAATTTAACCTCTTATGTGCCCCACGGACGTATATAAACTTCTCGCTCAGACACAGTATTAATTTTCTGGACTTATATATACGTCTTTCCAAAGTACAATCTTTTCTGTTCAGTGATATCCATAAAATTATTCCGAAGGATTTGGAATACAATAAAAGGACCATAACAATGTTTGCGAAGGATTTACTTATTTCAGAGGATTTGCTTATTTATTCCTTTTCTCCTCCCCCTAAAAAACCCTATCAAAATACGCTCGTCTACGTGGAAAACGGAGGAATTGGGGAGCGAATCGCGTAACTTTTAAAGGGCAGTTAAGGAATTAATTATAAACCGTACACACAAATTATCAAGATAAGTGTGTTAATACACACACACACAAACCTGTGGGTTCCCTGATAATTATCAAATTTGTTCTTAGATTAGTATTGTTAAATTAATAATAAAATACATTGTACAGTACTGATACATTTATAGTTGTATTATATCAGTGTAAATGTGTATTTTATATTTTATTATATTAGAAAGTATATTTTGTTTGTTTACTTTCAGCAAATTAATTTTTTAAATAATCTTTTGTTTTCGACTTTTCAATATGCTCGTGTCCCCCTCGTAGAGTTATCACGACCCCCAAGGGGGAAGCATGCCCCATAGTTTGAGAAACGCTGTTATAGAGCTAGGACTTCAATATGAATATTCTAATATTAAATACGAGATTATTTAGCGGATAAGAGAAATAATTAAGTTTTAATCTGAAAAGGTGAATAATTGTTTTATTCTTGAGGCTATGTTTTGTTCAATGTTATTTTCGTTTGTATGGCTTAATTAATTATTTATGAAGTTTAAACTCTCCATAATTCCCTTAAATCCCAATACTTTAAATCAAATTTACAATTCTTAGATTCTTTTAAAATTAATTTGAAGGAAAATAATATTCTCCTTAATTTTAAGATTTTGTGCACATTTTATTCTGAGTGCAAAATAATTTTATGTAGTTAAGTTTAAAAATTACTGGTGTTTAAGAATCTGAAGGGAAAATGTTTGCTATACAGTATCGCTCGTCACGTATTTCATTTTCCTGTCATTCGTAATTAGAGCTTGAAAATTAATCTGCTTTCTCCCCTCAAGTAACAGCATATAAAGTGCGTAGGGATTAGAATTCTAAATTTTCGTCCCGGTAAATTGGTTGAAAGCCGGAAATAAATTATTTAGACACTAAGAAGACACAAAGAAACACATACTTCGGGTTAATCGCATTTGCGAATATTTGCTTACTTAGTATGCGTTCTAACAACAGATAAACCAGAAAGCTAGACATCTTGAAGTTATGAAGGATAGTAAATTCTTAAAATCTAGAAAAATTATGGACTGGAAAATATTTAACTTGAAATTGGGAAAAAGCAAGTCTTTACAGTCTAAAAAAAAACAAATAATTGGATTTTTAAAAAAAATGGCAAAATATGTATTTGAGTGAAAATTCTTTCATAAATATAGAACTTTTTATATTAAGATGAATATTATAAATTAAATGGTTAAAATATAAATAGGAGAAAAGCGACTCACTCACTGACCCACCACGCGATCTTTGGACCAAATATATCTACAGACTTAAAGTTTGGAATGCATGTTTCTTTTATTGAGTAGAGATGCACAAAAATGAATATTACGAAAATTGACTCTCAAAGGGAATATCGGGAGTGCGTTGTAGACAAAAATGTCCCGTTATAGAATTATCAGACCTGAAATTCGACAAGCATATTTCTTTGGTTAAATAGAGATCGACCAAGAATGAGTTTTGTAGAAATTTCCTCCCAAGGGAGTTGTGTAGATTACGGGAGCACTGTAGATGCAATTTGGCAACCATGTTCCTTTTGTTGCATAGAGTTCCGCTAAGGAAGGGCTTTGTTAAAATCGACTCCCAAGGACAAGGGAAAGAAAGTTGTGGGGGTGTAATGCTATAACGTTTTCCCGTCACACAGCTTAAAAGTCGGTTTCTTTTTGTGGAAAGGATAACTGCGTTCCTATGTATACGTGCACCTTTAAAATATTGCGAGGTCTTGTCTTTGGTCATCGCCCGGCAACCTTTGACACCATGAGAGCTCCTACTCCATCCACGAGCCGGATGTAACTCGAAGATAAAAGGGCCAACCGCTACCATCCCGAGACCCTAGAGAGGGCAGAGAGAAGTCCGTTGGAAACCTTCGAACATGATAAATGTAATCTCCTCCTTCACAAACAACAGAATTTAGACTATAATGAACTAACCAACCTTTTCATAGCTTCAATATATATACTGTAATAGCAGTGACGTAAATAAACCAATTATTTAAATTAATAAACATCACGCTACCATTATTCTTCTCAAACGTCACAAATGGGCTAAAAAAAAAACCCGTTCTTAAGTCTATTAAACCTAGACGTGAAATTTGGAAAACGTATTTTTTTGTTGAGTAGATACACAAAAAATGGGTTTTACGAAAATTAACTGCCAAACGGGATTGCGAGAGCATTATTGACAAAAATTCTCGTTTTAGAACTATAGAACTTACAAATTTGAAATTTGGCAGGCATGTATCTTTTGTTGAGATCCACTATAAGGACGGGTTTTGCGGAAATCATATTCTACAGTGGCGTATAATATTTATATATTTTTTAGATAATATTTTAAATTGTGACAGATGGAAATTATTGGGTTATTTAGATTTATTTATTTTATTTCGCTATTTCATGTGCTAAATCGTTCCTTCCATTCGAAGTTTAATTTGAAATTTACATAAAATTATTCAAAATATTAAATTTTTTTAATCCCCTATCTCGATTCTTTTCTTTTTTTTCAATTCACCCAAGTGAAAACAGGCATACCTGTTAGTATGTATATAAATAATGTAATTCTGCATGGAATGTGGGTTTATTTATTCAATAATAAGGTTGAGTTGAATACAGTTAAAAATTTCTAAAGAGAATTGGTGAAAGTAGGTATGGGGGGGATGAGTATAAAAAATTACAGAAACAAGAAATTACTTTTTTGAATGACGTTTATCTGACATTATCAGTAGCAGGTTGTGGTAAAAAAGTTTCAGTTCTATATTTTTTAGGTTAACACCTCACTGTTGTTTAAATGCATGAAACGTTCCAGAAACGAAGAAAGATGCATCCAGAATGATAAATTATGCGCAATACATTTTTGCGTTTCGATCTACGCCTGTGGCCACCAGTAAAAGACTGAAATATTGCGGATATATCGAGAAATCCTAAGTCACAACTTTATTCATAAGGCAAACTGAAACCCGACTTTCCGCGGATGAAATCCAAAAATCTTGATTCGTATTCTAAAACTCATTCTTGGAAAAAAGTGGAGAATACACAATGGCTTCGTCCAATAGATTGCGAGAAAAACTATTCTTGCTTCAGAAGAGATGTGATTTTTTTTTATCTTAACTAAAACAGAAAAATCATAGAAATGTTAAATAAATAGCCATCTTTGCGTGAGTGGAATCGGATTTAAAAACAGCTGCAGATGACGTCTTTTTCGCAAATGTAAGCATTATCCAACGTCCTTTTAAAATTGAGAATTATTTTTTCTATGTGCATTTAGTCTTTCCATTACCAAGGCCCCATTACGATTTTAAAAAAAAATCCATATAAAACTTATTATTATGGAAACAGATTAGATTCCGTTTAATTCCCTTTTGAATTTAATTTATTTGTTAAGTCATATTTAATCAAAACGAGTATATATATATATATATATATAAATGGATTGCAGATCTTTTATTATGTTCAATATTTTAATGTAAGTAATTAAAGCTCGTAGTAATTAAAGCTTATTGTTCCATTCCTGATAACGTTACGCATTATTATAATATTTTGTAATAAAAATAAATAGTGGATACAGTTTATCACTCTTTAAGAATTTTTTTTATTAAATTAACCGAACAAACATATATCTCGTAATTTATGTCATCATAAATATGCATTATTAAACAGTTTGACTAATTAATTTGGCTATTTTTCTAGCAAAGAGTTAAAATTTCTCTGTACCGTGTACGATTACATGATACTACCCGAGGGTTTTTATTTTTTATGATTTTAAGACTAATGTTGTAGTTTAAAACTGTTAATTATTTATGATTTATTTTTCCAATCAATTTAGTTTTTACATTATATCGTGAATGCCATCCATGTCATAGGCAGTGGTAGTCTAGTGGTTAATGGTCACGGAAATGAGGCTGGAGTGCAATTGAAAACCTGCTGTGTAGACGGGCTGAAGCATGTTAAATCTGTCGAGACTCAATCCTCCTTTGGCGTGATCTAGAAGTTCAGACAGAGGGGTGCCAGCTCACACAGGTGTTGTCTTCGCCACTTGACCGTGGTTCAAAATTACGAGGTCCTTTACCAATAGCTCTCGTGTTGCTTTTTTCTTCTTTATGACAGCCGATTTCTGGTCAAGGTTGTCTCAGTTAGTTTAAACTATTTTGATCTGCTTATTGCTATTGTTTGCCATCTATTTACGCTGATATTCTGCATGTACTTTCCTATATTGTCTAACTATCTTGTACGGGGTGTGCCTCTCCTCTTGCCTTCTGGTAGGGCTGCGGTAGCTCAGTGGTCGAGGTATCGGATCATGGCAGGCATGTCGTAAGTTCGAGCCCAGTACCACTAAAGACTCGCCGTGTGGGGCAGCGATGCACGTTAAATCTGTCGAGAGCTGAAGCGTCCTCCCTTTGGTGTGGTGTGGTAGTTAGGAGAGGGGGTGCCAGCTCAGGTGTCGTCCACATCACTTGACCATGGTTCAAAATTACGTGGTCCGTCGCCAAAAGCCCTCATGTAGCTGAACAGTGCGACGTTAATATTCACTCACTCACTTGCCTTCTGGTTACAAACACGTTATTTTCTTAATTGTATTGGTGTCCTTATACCTTAATATCTGACCAAGTCATCTTAGTTGTGGAAAAAAAAAGTCTTACTTTAAGCCTTTAAAGAGCACAAAGCTAAAATACACTTTTCTGTGATAAAGTACTTGATATATGTAATGTTCTCATCCTCTATAGACATTATTTAGTCACACACACACAAAAAAAGATCTGATCAATGTTTTTTTTCCCCTGGGTGGTGGCTAGACGTTATAGCCCCTGCGCACTTAGGACATTTATCCTACTTTTCAAGACAGAAATAATGAATCATATTACAATAAACTTTTTATGAAAAATTGACATTTATGTAATAACTATTTCAATAACGATTAAATTCACAGTATACGTGTAATTAAATAATAATAGAATAATTGTACAACATAGAATACTAACTAAGAATATATATAGAATACTTAGAATATACATTGAAATTGGTATATATCCACGTTTTATATTTTATTTAATTTTAGTCTAAAATGTTAGAAATAAAGTAATATTTTTGAGAATTTAAATTATAGTTATTTCACAAATTTGATAAGCTATTTACTGCGAAACTTTATAATATGCAAACCTTTTTTCCGAGCAGAAAAGCTGTAATGAAAGATTTTCGAGCCCGAGAATCTTGTACCACATAGCGTAAGCAAAGTTTGTTTATATTTCCGATCCCCAACATTCTCACATGATTCTAAGTGTGGAGAAAAGCGAAAATTTCTAGGTCATTTTTCTGTTCTATATGGGCAGTGGATAGAGCCTCTAGCCACATATAAAAGCTTTCCAAAAACCTAAATAAAACTTTTTTTTCTTTAATTGCAAATTTGCTTAATTCATTCTCAGATAAGAAAAAAGTATACTTAAGACATGTTGAAATTTTTTTCAAAGATCAGAAATTTTATTTATAGTAATAAAAATACAATTTGTAGATTTACACCGAGAAACACTGTTTTTAACTGCCCATCAGGGGACATAAAATGCAAAAAAAGGTATCGTCCTGCCATCTGTATAGATTTTAATGCATTTTAGCTTCAATTAACTCATGTAGATGGACCAAATGTCCATCACCTGTTTGGAGAAATTTTTTTTAATATGTGGCTGGACGTATTAGCCACTGCCCGCTAAAGGGTTAATTAAATTGGGTTCTCGGTACTTGCTTTGTAGTTCAAAATTGTGAAGTATTCTCCAGACCTTATTTTCCTTCTCTGCTCAAAAAACTTTCAATATTTTTCGTTCAAATCTCAACAAGTTTTTCTCATCCAGTGTTCTCATTGTCCAGCACTCACTGCCGTATAAGCCATGGGTCTTATAAGTGCTTTTTATAGTTATACTCTTGTTTCTTTGCTTATAAATTTGGATTTAAATTGATTTTTCTAACCATAGTAACCGTGTTGCTTTATAGTGTGACGTTAATATTCACTCACTTACTCGCTTTCTAAGTCATAGAATTGCTCAAGATAATGTTTTTTTTTACGTATATTCATTTTAACTAGAATAGAAATTGCATGTAACTGTCCCATATATACAATATAAGGATACGTTAGTGATATGTCGTATGACAATAATAAAGAGTTTAAGTTATAACTAAAATTGAAACTGGATTAATTTGAAAGAAAATACTTATTTTTTCTTAATTGATATTCTTAAAATACTGAAAAATATGCTACCAGCCATTTTGTTAATATCCTCACCAATTTCAAGTTTCGCTGAGTGACATAAATTAAAATAAATTATCTTCGAAGAGAACTCAATACCGTGTGTTAATCAGTTACTATCTTACGAGTAATATGGTCACTGAAGACACTGTTATCTGTAGATTAGTTTGATTCAAGTAGATTTACATGTGTAAAGCTATTCAATAGAGGCTACTGAATATAAATCAAGATCAATTTATCAATTCTTGAATAGAGGAAAGGATTATAGCCCAAGACTCCACACTGCCAAAGACTGATAATCCTTAGTTGATTTCTGTTGTGTATGCACCCATAAATATCCTTGCATAGAGCTCTTGACTAAAAAAGGGATTTTCCCTCCTATGATAAACTCCTTGTTTCTTGCCTTAGAGCAGGAGTGGGGGGACTTTTTCAGGGTACGGGCTACTTCAAATATTTTTAAGGTGTTGAGGTCCACCCAGGGGTGTAGATGTGACCATTCTGCATTAAGATTGTATGTATATTTTTCTTAAGACTTGTTTTCGATATTGTACCCCTCTTTTAAAAATGCTAGATTGCTATTTTTCCTACAAAAACACAAGTAACACAAAATTAGCAAGTTGAATACTTTAGAAACTATGAGCAACTGCTAGACAGTAGCGCGTGAGCGTATTTAGTGCAGTGAGCACGCAATATACCTGAACCAATGTATCTGAAACAGACTATGTACTTAATTTATTCGTTGCCGAGTCCTGCGCCATTGCGGGACATGATATCAACACGAAAATCTGAATCCGTGGAAGCGCGGGGTGTGAGATGATATCTCAATAACCAATCCCATGCTATCGCGGGAAGAGCTGATCGTCAACATTTATTCTCCTCTTTAATCGGTGTGTGGGGAAAAATTCATTTGGAAGCATCAAAGAATTCAAAGAATGATTCATTAGAATTCAAATTAGAAGCAACATCATGCGCTTCTAATAAAGATACATGTATAGTCTACACGTTCATCGAATCATTTGCTTAGCGAACACAGTCACATCAACTGTATAAAGCCGATTCTCCATTCTAGCTGGCGTCGGTACTCCATAAACATGTTTCTTTTAGTATGCCGTCTTAGGCATTAGTAAAGGCGGTCACCCCAAATTGTCTTGGCGGTCCACCGGTCGATCGAGATCGAATTAATGCCCATCTCAACCTTAGAGTTCTCCAAGTTGATGTCAATGCTGAAGTTAGTTGACAATAAATTTATTAGAAATTCTTAAGGGGGACAAATTTTAAGCGAAAAATAAATCTTTGAACTGAGAAATTTTTAAGAATGGTGGATGGAACATGGATAATCCGTATTGTATTTTAAACCATTCATTTATTATTCATTCGTCGAGATATTGCTTTGTATGAACTTTTCAAACTGGCCATTTTTACCTGACTCAAATGTCCATTAAATAGCTTCAAACTGCGTTGGAATCATAAATTAGATGATAATATTGGCATTTGAACTGGTACTCCGTTCTCCACAATCACGCCACGCCAACGCAAAGACTTACGACTGTATTCACCATCAACTGGACCAGACTATGAAAACATTAACTAAGAAACTGAATTTATAAGAAAAAGGAAACCGCCGGTTTTAAACTTCATTTCGACACTATTTTCTTTACTCCCGTAATTCAACTTCGAGTTTCGGTTACGAATGGACTCTCATTGGTCAAAATAGACTTCGTGACTTCGACTGCTTTGTTTACTTTTTTTTTTAACTCGGTAGAACTACTAATACATTGTTCTATCTTACTTTCCGACCGAGGTTCAATAGTCGCTGTATTTTAATGGTCATGGTTTCGAGATCGTGGTCAGCGTGTCATGAGTTCGAGCTCTAGTGCCGCTGAAGACCCGTAGTGTAGAGAGGCCGATGCACGTTAAATCTGTCGCGGTTTAAGCGTCCTTCCATTGGTGTGATGTGAAAGTTAGGAGAGGGAGGGGGTGCCAGAGCTCTCTCAGGTGTTATCCTCGCCCTTGATCATGGCTCAAAACTACGAGGTCCGCCACCAAAAGCCCTGGTGCAGCTTTACAGAGTGATGCAAATATAACTCTGTTACTTAACTACGAGTTTCGGATACAGACTAACTCTGGTCACATAATAGACCCCGTGACTTAAACTTAGTTTTTTTTTACTTTTTTAGCAACAAACATATATACATATATATACAAAGTAATATTCAAAATTACGAAGTTCTCCGTCAATAGCTCTCGTGTTGTCATATGCTGCGACATAAGTAAAGACTCGATCCCTCTTACTTTCCTCTCTCTTACGGATTCCAGTCTTTGTTGTTGTTGTTACTTATGCAGTGATCCACAGTAACATCAGATCAAGGTCCATGAAATTCATCGCGTTGAAGGGCTAGATTTTTACGCCCGTCGTTAGCCTTAGCTTTGAGCACCATGCAGGTGACAGTACGTTTTTGCTAGGTTCCACCCTAATTTTGAGAGAATACCCTGGGGGTGGTCAGGGGCCTAACACCTCTCTTCCCCTTCCACCAACCTCATGAGAGGACTTGCGACTAGACGGCTATTTAGAGTACCCTCTTTCTGCAAAGGCATTATATATTTACAAACATCTATTTCTGCTCCTAGATTCGAGCCCAGGCCCTACGGCACAGCGTCGCTAACCACCAGTCTTTGTAAACAATCTAATTGAGTAATCGATGAAATTCTTTTTAATTTTATGCATCGTAAGGGTTGAAATACACCCCAATATAAAACTGTAAATAAACGAAAAATTGTTTCATGTGAAAGCGCGGTTAAATCTAACCTAGCTTTGAGCCCGGTCAAAATTTACTAACTGAACGGGTGTTAGAAAATAAACCTACGACGCGCATAGGGAAATGAATGTAGGCAAACCCCCGGTTTTCTCCCTTTGACTACTGGTCGAGTTAACGGTGAATATGGTGGTTCAAGCTCAATACGTAGGATATTGCTGATAATACGAGATCAATAACACATAGAGAAAGATTAGAGACTAATTGTGGAGAGAAAAGCAGTCAAAAATTGCTTGGCTATGCTTTCCTTTTTTCTGACCGTTATACCGATGCAATTCAACAAATTGAATAAAATAAACTATGTTTAACTACGATAATAGATAATATTTTGCTGTTTTTTATTCAAAACAATGTAAGCTTTATATTACTTTATTAGCTATTATTTCTTAATTACAACTACTTTTTTTTTTGCTTAGAATTTTAAAGATTTTTTTTTTAAAAAAAAAGAGATTCACTGCACAAAATTATGAACTAATTTCGCTGCTATCATTGTACAATTTTTTTTAAAGAAGCCAATAAACCCTGTATCCTAATTAAATATTAAATGTAAAAAAAGAAAAGAGAGAAAGTATTTTTTTTTTTTTGTTTTTTTTTGCTAATCAATTTACAACTTTAGTTGGATAATTAAGTGCCTCAAACAAAAAAGTACTCGTTTAACTTATAATTAAAGATCAAGTTTCTGGGCTTTCAAGTTTCAATTTTTTTTATTCCAGAGTTACCTAATACCTCTTGGAAAAAGTCCAAGCCTCGATAATATCTTTCTTTTCGCAAAATAGCGATGATTATGCAGAAGAAATTAACACACATACAAAAAATAAACCTTTCGAGCATTCCCGTGCACTTTGATTTTATTTTAGTCGTATAATAATGCTGTTTTTTTATTAGAGTTGTGCTCTATGAATTTTAGCTAAGTGTATTTATTTGACAATTAATAATGGATTTAGAAGATCTCTTTTTTGTTCTTTGGATTTCGCTCTACTATGAACTAGGTGCAGTTAGGAAGAGTTTTGTTAACATCGCAATGTGTAAAGCAAGACGATGGCTACTGGCAACGGACCTCATAATTTTGAACCAAGGACCAACTGACAAGGACGACACTTGAACGGGCATGTCACTCTCTAAAGTACCACATCATGCCAACAGGAGTACTCTGAGCACTGATAGATTTACACCTCTACATCAGTCCTTCAACATGCTGTGGCCCTGCTAAGATGCAGCACTGTAGAGGTCGCTGTTAAGGCCGGATCATTAATGTGAAAGGCTGTGTTAGGACGACATTGGAATGCTTGTAGGTGTGGGCCTTGATAGGTCGCTGTAGGTCTGAGAGGGTCTAAGTTAATCTGGAAGTCGGTCCGGGAGACAGTCCGTTGGAGTGTGCTAGGGCGTCGTAGAGTGTTGAAACCCATAGAAGTGTCTCTTTGTAGATCGCATGCGTCACGCCCTTCCAAGCCTCACATGATGCAGAATCGCTTCTGTTTGGACATCGCCGGGATTACTATCCGGCTATTGGTCCTAGTCACCTCTCACGCGGTGGACTTTGAAGCCATAGATTGGAGTGGGAACTGCACCGGTCACCTCTCTGTCAGCTGAATAAAGGGAAGTCAAAGGTTGTCTTGCCTTAGAATATAAGTGCCAGAGTGTTCGGCCTCGGATAATTTCGCACGCAAAACTACATGATCATTGAGACATCACTAGTTCCCTGACAGGAAATGTATCTTTTGGTGGAGATCGCCGTAAGCACAAGGAACTTCAGGGAACTGCACTAGGGCTCGAACTCATGACCATGACGATTAGGCTACAGCGACCACAAACTAGGGCTTGCAAAATCCCCCGATAAAATTTTAAAATCCTGTTTTCTTCTTTTCATAAAGGGTAACCGGTTTTTAATTGGTGTTTTAAAATTAGGTGTAAAATATATAGACTTTTACTTCAAATTTACGTTAAAGTTTTTCTTAAATATAAAGCGGAGCTGTAAACCAAGGAAAATAAATAAAAATATGCGTCATAAATTTTAGTAATTAAATTATTTTTTTATTTAAGAAATATAAATGAAATTTAAAAGAAAAGCAGTGATTACAACACAAAATCTGCTTCGCGGTTTAAAAAATAATACTTTTTGTGTCTTTTTAAATGCAACTTTCACTTATTTCGCTATAAAAGGCTTTTCTTTGCTATTTAAAAGTAATTCGTTCATTCGAAGAATATACCTTTCTTTTTATATAAATTTAAATAAATTACAATAAAATTACTTCATGAATAATAGTGGAAAAAAAATTAACATTTGACAAAAAAAAAAAGTGATTCACTTTTGATTTGTCGGGAAAATCTGGTATCCACCACGGTAAACTAGAGCTCATGATCACAAACTTGTAGATGGCGTTGTTGAGCCCTGATGCTACTGAAGATCCTCCGTGTACTGAATATGATGCCCGTTATATATGCCGGGGCGCAAAGTACTCACGTTGGCGCAGTATGGAAGCTTGGAGAGTGGAGGTGACAAATCACAGGTGTCATTCTTGCCACTTGACCGCGATTCAAAATATACGAGGTTCGTCAACAATAGCCCTTTCGTTGCCTTAAAGATTGAAGTGAATAAATATTTTCACTACCTCACATTTTAGAAAACTCGATTTCCTTACTGTTTCGGTAAATTTTAATAAGAACCGGTTTGTATCCCTACTATAAACAGAAGGAGAAAGGTTGTCGTTGCCCAAATTAGTTTTAACCTTGAAAAGATATATTCAACTTGCTGTGTATATAGCTATTGAATCATCCATCTTTGAATTCTATTATTTCCTTTTTCATGGGTTTTAATATATATATATACGACTTACTTCATTTATAAAAAAGTCCTTTTTTTAGTTTAATTTTTTAATAGATTACTGTATGTGATTAAACGTGAAAATTTTAGACTTCAATCTTTTTAATCAGGGTTTATTATCTACAATTTTTCCTTGCACTATTGCGCATAAATTTTCTGCTGAAGGGGAAGGTTAGGACCCAATTAGGAAAGTCTTAACCCTACTTTACTGCCCTAAGTCGGTGACATCTTTAAAAAAAACATAAGTTTCCCATTTTGGTCTCAATTGACTTTATATATATATATTGGCTTGGTTTCTTTCATAATTTTTTTTCTTTCTAAGATATTTAGGATATTTGATATGACTATCATTTCTTATATTTATCTTTATTATATGTATATATGTATACACGTTTAAAACTAACATTGAAACAGCAAAAAAAAAAAAAAAAAAAAAAAAATTGCAGACAAGCAAAATCCATTTCTGTCATATTTGAAGAACCCTAAAAAAAAGTAATCATTTTAGCATGTCTTCAGTAAAAATTTCCTTCTGAATCATAGAAGAAAATATATTCCATCATCATTCAAGTTGAAAGACTTTCCCAACCTTTCCTGTAAATTTAACCGAAATAATAATCGCTGTATACAGCTAGGATTGTGAAAAAACTGTGGCTGTCCTTAAAAATAGATAAAACATGAAAGAAAAAAAATGAAAAACGAGGTAAATTTAACAGTTTCTTTCCGCCACTTTTTAAAATTTTATTTACTCCTTGAATTTTTTGCAACAGAATTTTTTTTATCGTTGTCGAGAGAATTTTTTTCATTTTCAGTCTTATACCGAGTGAATGTTACAAGCTTTGCTTTTGACGAAACGGAATTGTTGCTCGGTGTCCTTGTCAGTTGCGCTTAGGGTGATTTTTTACACTCCTGCTATTGACAGAACTTGTCGTGAAAGCGCATACCCTGTGGGAAATATTTTTGTCCTGATAGAAATAGGAGTACAGAAGAATAACGAACAGTAAGTCGACGAAAGGAACAGGTTTTATCTTATTCTGTGTGTCCCCAGCTTTTTAGACCCGGAGATTCTCAGTATTAAAGATTTTCAGATTTGAAAAGAATGTGTTAGCCTATGTGTGAACCTACAAGCCAAAATTTTTCAGCAATTAGCGAAAAATTTTTTTTGCCTTAAGCCTTTAAAAACCATTGCTTAGAAACCATTGCTTACTGTACTTCAGCGTTTCTCAAACTGTGGGGCGTACTCCCCCCTCCCCCCAAGGAGGCGGGATAGCCCTTAGTGGGGGTCGCAAGCATATCAAAAAGTCGAAAATAAAAGATTAAAAACTGTTTTTTTTTAAGTTACTAAAAGGAAATAAAACAAAAAAATTCTGTCGTAATAAAAAATAAAATACACGTTTATCCGACTTATATACACTTATAAATGCATCAGTACTTCACAATGTATGTGATAATTACTTCTTCAATACTAAATTAAGAACAATTTTAATAATTACTAGTGAATCTCCCATGGGCTTGTTTTGCAGAGCAAAATGTTTTCAAAGGAAGACGGTTGCACAGACGTCCGATAGGTTATAAAGACGATTACACAGAAGTCCGCGAGAATGTCAGTTGTGATGGATATAAGACACAGAGAGAAACAGAGTCTAGATTATTTTTCTTTTAACATTTAAACTTATAGAAATGGATAATTGAGAAAATAAATACTAAATTGAATTAAAATTTTTTTTGCAATCTATCTTAATTTAATCGTTAGAATGGAAAAGTAACACATTATACATATCTTATTACTTAAAGGTAACTTACTTAAAATATAAAAAAATTTAATAATTTATGTGGCTTAAGGTTGTATTGTAACTTAACGCGAAAGTACATTATTACTACATCCCATCCGAACTCAGTGTTGTCCGGTATGGGGGGGTGCAATGAAAATTCTGGTTGAAAATTGGGTGGCAAGTATTGAAAGTTTGAGAAGAAATGTTTTATGGACTTAATGTTTAGTTTAATAATGCAATTATAAATTTATACTTATCTCTCTTGAATTGATTTTTAAAAAATCATTATAAGCAAAATTTTTTATCTTATCTCTATATCTTTTTAAAGTTATTTTAAATTACAAAAATCAAGAGCTTCACGAACTGAGTAGATATTTGTATGGGATTTTAAATGCATTTTTCATTTTACAATGTGTGTGTGTGAAATTTTAATTTTGTGAAATATAA
>BMAV01020802.1:146579-176276 GCA_019973955.1 Trichonephila inaurata madagascariensis
TAACATTTATGCTAATAACTATTTCAATAACAATTAAATACAAAGTATAAGTGAAATTAAATAATAATAGAATAATTGTACAACATAGAATACTTACTTAGAATATGTATAGAATACTTAGAATATACATTGAAATTGGTATATATCCACATTTTATATTTTATTTAATTTTAGCATAAAAAGTTAGAAATAAAGTATATTTAGTTATTTCACAAATTTGATGAGCTATTTACTGTGGAACTTTATAATATGCAAACGTTTTCTCCGAGCAGAAAAGCTGCAATGAAAGATTTTTGAACCCAAGAATCTTGTACCACATATTGTAAAAAAAGTTTGTTTATATTTCCCACCCCCAACATTTTCACATGATTCGAAGTGCTCTGTCTCGAGTGGAGGGAAAGCGAAAACTTCTTGGTCATTTCTCTGTTCTATGTGGGCAGTGGATAGAGCCTCTATCTACATATAAAAGCTTTCCAAAAACCTAAATAAAACCTTTTTTTTTAAATTGCAAATTTGCTTAATTCATTCAGATGAGTGATAAGTATACTTAAGACATGTCGAAATTTTTTTCAAAGATCAGAAATTTTATTCATAGTAATCAAAATGCAATTTGTAGATTTACATCGAGAAACACTGTTTTTAACTACCCATCAGCGGACATGAAATGCAAAAAAAGGTATCGTGCTGCCATCCATATTAATTTTTATGCGTTTTAGCTTCAACTAACGCATATGGATAGATTAAATATCCAACACCCGCTTGGAGAATTTTTTTTAATATGTGGCTAGACCTATTAGAGCCACTGCCCACTCTAAAGGGTTAAATTCTTAATCTATTCACAATTTTAATTCCAACCCTCAAATTTTACTATGCAATATATCCCAAAATATATTAAAACAGTTTTTGATACAATAATAAACCATTTAAGTAGTCTCGATGGCTTAGAGGTAGTCTGCCAGCTTCGTAAGCCTAAGATCGCTGGTTCGATCCCGGCTGGAGTCGATAGATTTTCTGGATGCGTAAATCGTAGGCACGAATGTCATATGATTATGTGGCATGCAAAATATCTCCTTGAGATTAATTTGGCTCTGGTACTCTCGGCAAAATTAAATCACGGCAATATTTAGCATCCAGCATGAGCTTGAATTAATTCAAGCGTCCAAATTTGGTAGCGAGAGTCGTCACTAGTTGGTGCCTCCACTGAAATAGCTCTCATATTTAGATACATGATATGTCTTTAATGTATCCGACTACGTTCGGAACCGTGATCTTAAAAAAGCGCATAAATGGATAATTTTCATGATATTTAGTGTCACTTAGATTGGAATACATGTATAAAATTGTTTTAAGCACACACATTTTGACAAAAAAAATTATTTAAAAACAATATGTCGGCAAAAAAATTAACTTAGAATAACCTTTTTTCAAAATTTTCTCCCTTTATAAAAATGCTTCTAAAATAATAATATTTTGTGTGTGTGTGTGTGCTTATATAAAGAAAAGACTTCTCCAGAGAGTCTCAACTATTTTTTTTTGAAAAATTCACATTATTTTCAGAGTTAAAACCAATTGAAATAATTATCGGCGTTTTCTTCTTCAAATTTCTCCCCTCTGTTGTTGTAAAACATGGATAAACCCACTTCTAAGTTATATATTTCAAAAATTGTAGCTGAGCCTCTGTACTGAGGTCTGAGCTATATACAGGCAAAATATTATCATAATAGAAGCATTTTTCACAAAAGAAGACTATTTTTTTTGAAAATGGGTCATTCTATGTTCATTTTTTGTCAAAATATTGTACTTAAATAATTTTTTATTGTAATTCTATTCTTAAAATAATTTTATATACATTTTCTAATGTAAGTGACACTAAATATCATA
Organism: Trichonephila inaurata madagascariensis; assembly: GCA_019973955.1. Classification (NCBI taxonomy): domain Eukaryota; kingdom Metazoa; phylum Arthropoda; class Arachnida; order Araneae; family Nephilidae; genus Trichonephila; species Trichonephila inaurata. The sequence continues at coordinate 148,461 of BMAV01020802.1, forward strand.
AATATTATCCATTTATACGCTTTTGCAAAATCACGGTTCGGAACGCGTAGTCGGATACCTTAAAGGTTTAGTTGCTAATATGCATTCTATTAGGAATAAAACCATTTAAAAGTGCTCATTTAAGTTAAAAAATCGTCTTTTATTGTGGGAAGCATGCAAAATCCTGCAATTTTTAATATATATACACATTTAGATGAAATTTAACCATATTTTAAGTATCTAGAATTTAATAATTTCTTTGAAAGTTTTAACTGTTTTTTTCCTGCATTACATTAAGCTCATTATAGCTTTTATTTAAAAAAATACGAAAGTTTATAAATCCTAAATGAACTTTTTTTGATAAAATAATTATTCCTTATAAAGTAAAGATAAGTTAAAATGTTAATAATTTTTTTCTTTTCAAAACCTTTTGCGATTAATCGAAAGAGCTTTCAATATTGCAAATACTACAAATAAAAATTATACTTTAAATAAAACATATTCAAGAAAGGTTATTACTTGATTATTTGAATTGTAACGACAATTCTTGATTTTATTTTATTTCAAATTTGCTTAATACATGGAAAAAAAATTAAAAATTGCAAGGAAAATATATCTGAATTATAAAATGTTCTACTAAGCTCTTAAAAAGAAGCATATTTTATAATTTTTTTTTTCAAAAAAGCTATCAAAATTTATAATTAAAAAAAATAAACGAGCAGCATTAAATAGAAATATTTTTCAAAAAAAAAGTCTGAGACACATTTAAGAAACTTACTTTGTTAAAAAAATATTTCGTGTGCGAGCTCTTGTTTTAGAGCTTTAGCCAATTACTCGGCTATAATTGGTAATTTTATCAAGATTCGTTTAATCTATTAGTAATTCTGAATACAATAAAAATCATCAAAAATATTTTCTTTTTGTACCCACTTTATTAGAAATGAATTAGGAAGAAAACACTAAAAAAAAAAATCTTTAATTTCTTTTTATACAATATCAATCACTGAATAAATTACCTCCGAAAATACACTGCTGGCCACTAAAATTGCAATACCTAGAAGGAAAGAAAATAACAAAACTTTACTTATTGAACGTATACAGCATAATAGGGAAAAACATGGTTAAATTTGTAGGCAACTTGAGGGGATACACACATGATTCGAAATTAGTACATGTAACTGCCACCCTGATAATTCAAGCGGTTCGACCCAGGTTAAATATAGTCAAACTGGACTTGGAAGACGGATACTGGCAAATTGTTCCATGCTGCTTCAAGTCCTTGCCACACTTCATCAATCGTAGTAGCCCAGTCTCTTGGCAACCTAAGAACAGATTTTTTTAATGGACGAGAGATCTGGAGAATTGTCCAGGGCAACAGTCAAACATCCTCTAGGACGAGGTAGGGCATGAAACGAAGATAACATGCGGTTTTGCTTTGACTTGTTGAAAGATGGTCTCCTAGAGGTTTGGAAGGTAGGGCACAGCCACAAGCTTTAAGATCTTAGAAATGCAATGTTGACCATTGTATACCCAGTCATTGGAAGCCATTGTATACCCAATGGCTTTCTATACAATCACATTAGGTGCAGGGCCCCCAAGACGATAAGCAAGCAGATCACTTGCGTTTGCCTCAGTGCCTCAAGACACGGATTCGTCCATCATGATGCTGCGTGCAGAATCGGGGGAAACGTCCCCCCTAAAAACACCAACTTGGTGTCAATCATGTATTTATTTTTGTCGTTGATTGCACCATTGCCACGATTCGTCTTTATGTTCAAATGTCAAGGTCCGTGTAGAAAATCCGTGTTACTCCAGATGTCGTCGCACTGCCCATGCAGATACTTGTCGTGCTACACAGAAGTCCACTTCCTGAATCAAGGTCTGTGATCTTGCAGGGATGATTTGACTGCATGTATGCCTTCTCAGGAGTTCTGGAGGGAGGCTATTGAGTTCCTGGATCTTGTTCAGTATGACCCTCCTGATATTCGTGTGACAGTCATTGGATTCTGGTCAAGGAGAGTATAAATACTGCAGAACGATAAACCGTACTCTTTAGGCCACGGTCCTGCTGCTATCATTCTGACAAGTGCTAGGTACCATCTTTCCTCAGACGAAATATGACATGATCTTTCCACAAACAGCATTCAACTGTGATTTCGAAATGAGGAATCTATTACGTAGCTTTCTTTTTGTACAAAGTTTGAGATGCCGTTTCTCTCTCTTACGTCATTCGATTGCGCTTAATTGATAATCATTTGCATGCCCTAGCATCTTTTTATGCGAAGATATGTATATCCTCTTTCCTTCATGGTGTTGAAATTTTAATGACCAGCAGTGTACCTGCATTAGTTGCTTTCTATTTAATTCTAGAATTTTTTTTTTGTAAAAACACTTAGTTAATCCTTTTCTCATTTTTATCATAATTCTATTTTTACTTTAGTATGAATTTGAGTATTTAAATGCTGAATTTTTAATGAAATCTTTTCTAAATGAAAAAAACAAAACAAATTATTTAATAACTTTTAAACAACAATTAAAATTTTGTATGTGCATGATTTGTGAATTAGAACTTTTGATCCAGACAGACATCAATTTAAAATATTGAAACTCGATCCTATTAAAAATTATTTTGCTGATGGAAATAATGAAAGGATTTCTGAAATTTAAAAATCTTCTACGTATGTATGCATTAAGAATTAAAACTTTTTTGATAATTGAAATAGGTTTCCATTAAATATTTTTATATTTTAACATTTAATGCCTACTCTTATTGTAAATAACATTCACAAAGGGGAAATCCCATCAGAGTTGGTCTTTAAATTGAAATGCTTAATATTTTTAACAACTCTTTTTTTTCATAAATGATAATTATGAAGCTACTCAAATAAATGGTACCAGTGATTAAAAAAGTCTTGGATATTTCTTCCCTCTGAGCTTAAATGTTCGTCTGAAATTGAAATTAATTTCAGACTTTTATTAAAAAATAAGCATCGAATTCACTATTTTCTTGTTTAAATAAATGAAAAGCAATAGAAAAATCAATATGCAGGGGAAAATGTTTTGACAAGTTTTCTGCCTTTAAATGAGATCAAATAGCAAATGAAAGGGATTATAAGATATAAAGCATTATTATTTATGCATCATGTAGCTTTTAAGAGTTATCATAAGCTTATAATGTTATATTCTTGAAAGGCAGAATCAAGCTGTTACTGTGCAAAACTTAAGTAACAGCGTAAATTTCAAACAGATAAACCATGAAATTGCAGGAAAGGGGGTTATTAAGATCCCCAATTCACCCAATTCAGTAGGAAGCTGATGCGCATGCAAATGCCGGGAAAAAAACGTGATAGGCAACGTGAGAGTATGCAAAACGCGTGCGGTCGGCACGCGAAGCTCAAGACTACAATAAAAGATTAAGGGAGGTGTAATTAAAGATATTCTCTGCAAGTGCAATTAAGGTATTTTGTGAAATATGGCTAGAAAAACTCATCCGGGTGACTTCACACGACGAAGAATGATCGGAAAGCTGGAGAATGGGTGTAGTTTGATCAGTGTAGCTTAAGAGTTCGGAATCAACAAAAGTGTCGTTTTTCTCGCTTGGAAAGCTTTTCAAACCATAGGTACCGCTGTTATACAGGTTCGTGGTGGCTGCCATAGGAACACAACTGCAGTGAATGACCAATGTATTGTCCTGCAGGCGAAAACATTCGGATACCAGTCAGAGAGCACCAATGATCATTTACTATGCACAGTAAAAGGAAGACAAGTGTCGCGGGTTTCTGTGGCCAGACGCATTCCCAAAGGTGGCCTATTCACCAACCGTCCTAAACGCTGCATCCCTTTGAAAGTTGGCCATCGGCGGTATTACTTAGAGTGGTGCAATGAGCACAAAAACTAGGTATCTCATCAATGGAGCCGTGTTCTCTTTATGGAGGAAAGTTGCTTCAGTGCCACAAGCGATTTTCAACCCCAGTTTATTTGGAGAGAGGTCGGGACACGGTTTAAATCCAGTAACTACAAAAACTGTTACAGTGGCCCTGGAGTTGTCGTCTGGGGAGGCATTATGCTTAACGGATGACTGTGTTTCACATTTTCGACAGAGGTTCTGTAATCGGAGACCGCTATTGTAGGGAAATGATCTTTCCCCATGTGTGTCTGCTTCGAGGTGTTATTGGACCAGGCTTCATTTTTATGTATGACAATGCACGGCCACACTGGACTGTTGAAGTACAGCAGCTACTGGAAAGTGAAGATATCACTCGAACGGATTGACCAGCGTTCTCCTCTTATTTAGATTCCATAGGCAAACCGAAGACAAAATAAATATTTTTAACTGCTATTGGTCTACCATTAGGTTTGCTAAATGAAAAATCAATATAAAAACAGTTTTGCTTGCATTCACGATAATTTTAAGTTTTATATCTGCCACGCTTATTTAAAAACATTTCGGTTTATTTGACTGAATAATAATTTCAGAAATAAATATTGATATTATAGGAACATTTCATGCTTATAGGCTAACAAAATAATGCTTTTATGTATTACATTTAAAGAATCAAGTATTGGAAAAACTTTTATACCAAAAACTGATTAAATATGTTGATTAAAATGAATACTTAATTTTATAATTTTGCTTTTTTCTGATCCATGAACAAAGCTTTAAATTTTGTTTAAGAAGTGCTGAGTAGAAGATTTTTTTTTGTATCTGACTGCATACGAAAAATTAGCTTCACATAAAGTTTTTCCAGTATATTTCCATTCACAATATTCTTTATATATTTTCTGCTTTCTCTAAACTCTTTGTTGTGAAAATTTTGTAGTGAAACGCTTCCGGCTGTCTAATAGAAAGGTCTATTACCCAGCCAATGTGCCTCATAATTTTGCTTGTCTGTCAGATAAATACGAGGTAAATATCTAATCTGGTGCTCGCCACTCTCTACATCTATTCCATGCCAGTGTAATTACATAGATTTCGTGTAGCTTTGTGGTGGGACGTTAATAATCAATCAATAAGTCAAGCATGACTTAATTTAGTTTGGAGTATTTTTAGGTTAGTTTTAATTTGTAATAAATATCAGTTTTGATAGATTTTTCCCAAATTACATCTTTCCTTGTAAATATTTTTTCATCTCGAGATTTCATCTTTTACATTATATATAAAATGATAAATTTCAAAAAAACATATATAGGCAGAGTAAAAATAAAAAAAATTAACATTCTTAGTTTAAATTCAATAAATTTATATAGAGTTGATGTAATTTATATATGCTCTGGAATAAGAATCAGAGTGTATATACGGTATTTCGTTAAAAATTCACCATGTTCGGCATATAAAATTTAAGATGGCCTTTTTTTCCTACTGAGTATTATAAATGAAATCAAGGCAGGATGTGAATTTGAGTACCTGATCTATTTTATCTTTAGAATTTGTGAATATTATAATTCATCTAGTAATTTTTTTTATCTCAATTTTTTTTTCAGATAGCTTTAGATATAGCTTTCTTTTACCGATATCACAACAAACATTTCATACAAATATATTTAGATCAAACGAAATTCCAGGAAAGATCTTTGTAAGTTATAAATAATTTATTTAAGATATACTAAAATAAACCAAACTTAAAATGAAATACAAGCGAACATATAAAATGAGTTGGAATAACATACAAAATAAGTTCGTTGGTTAATAGAAATGATAAAATGTGTTTATACATGACCTTTCGACTGTAATATTTTCTAAGAAATACGGCAGAGAGAGGTATTATTTACATTAATACCGATTCCACATGTAAGGCAATATTGCATTTGCATAGTGTTTTAGTAAACATTCCTTCCAACTTCAAAATAACATTTTCCTATTTCCCAAGAAATGAAAACAATTCGTGTAGTTTCAACAAAGAGGAAGTTGTTTAGATCGAAAGAATCCAGCTTAGAAATCCTTTCGTTTCAAAAATTGAAATTCTACTCCTTGAAATCTTTGAAAATCATTTTCAATATTCAAAAGGACTGATACTTTACAAAGAATTTCTCGGTAAGTAGAATGCTTTGTAAATAAAATGGAGAAAAGGTTTTTGTGCTAACCAATAATCCTTTGGGAAATTCTTTTCAAGAGTTACGGAGTCATATAATTATTTTTTTAAGAAAACCTATTTTATATTTTTATTGTTGCTAAACAAGTGAGGTGAGTTTTTGGTTACGAAGTAATCTTGAATATCCTATAGATAATATTTACAATATAGGAAAAAAAAATTGATTCAGAAGCCCTTAAATATTTTAAAGAATTCCGAATTCTTTACTTATTCTTTCAATTCGATTATAGAATTATCTAAAATTTTATTTCGATATTATTAGTTTTGTGATGTCCTTCTAATTATAAAATTGATGGATTTTGATGATACGAGTTTCACTTTTAAGGATAATAATACAAAAATGCAGGATTTAATTTTTTTAAAAATAGCCTCTTGATTTACTATTCAAATTTTGAGAACACATGAACTGTATGTATCCTGTCAACAAAAGTTGATATCAGTGTAAGTTAAAATAATAAAAACAAAAAATACTTTTACTTTTAAGATTATATTTAACAGTGTAATGGGAATAAGAAATGCTTCTCAAACTTTAAATATTTGTGACCCAATTTTCAATCATAATTTTCATAGCCCCCCACCCCATACAATAACAATGTATTGAATTTAATAATAATGTACTTTGATGCTAAAACTACTATAAGATTTTAATTATACACCGTACAAATTAAGATAAGTATTAAATTTTGTATATAACAAGCCCATGGGAGTCGCTCGTAATTATTAATGTTGTTCTTAATACTTAGTATTGATAAATTAATTATCAAATACATTGTGCAGTACTGATGCATTTATGAGTATATGATATCAGTATAAATGTGAATTTTATTTTTATGATATCAGAATGTATTTTATTTTGCTTCCTTTCAGTAAACTTGTAATTTTGTAAACCTTTTATTTTCGACTTTTCGATATGCTCGCGACCCTCTGGTCGGGTTATCATGCCGCCAATACTTTAAAATACTTGAATCTAACAAACTTCATTGCATGGTATGAGGATTTTGTAACTATTAGCAAAGTTTTTAACTAACTATTTTGGAACTATTAGAATTAATAAAGTAAAATTTATAAACCAAATTCCATGTTTAAAAAAAATGCTGAAAATGTCTTAGACACGGTACCTGTTTTAAAACAGTAGTTAATCTTTAAAATTTCCTGGACCACTAAATGTATAATTTTATATTTTTGGCGGACTACTAATATTATTGACCACTATATGGAGAGCACTAATATGACTGACCAACCAATATAGGGCACTGTTCACTAAAACTATATTTTCAACTATTTATGTCCCTTTTTACATTTCCATATCATTGAAAAGGAACATCACGAAAACCTAGAACAAACTGGTATCTTAAAACAATATCAACAAACTAAAGTGTTTTAACGTCTATTTACCATGGCTATATATACCAACTTTCGCTTTCAAATGTCGCTAGGATACATCGACAAAAGGAACTCGGAAGGAATTTTGATAAAAATAGTAGCTAAAACATTTTTAAAAAGTATAATCCCTATTTCGTAATACGTTTTGTTACACGTGATTTTTGAAACTAAATCTTCAAAAAATATAAATATCCCAATTTTTTGCGGACCATCAAAAATTTTTCATGGACCTTCGGTTAGAGACCACTGTTTTAAAATCAAACTTAAAAAATACCTTTTAGAGAGAAGATAAATTCATGTTTACTAATTTTAATGTGGTTTTTATGAACTAAAAATACCCCTACATTTCGTTCGAAATTGACCCGAAATATATTTACCTAACAGAGTTAATATGTCTTCAATGTAACAATTCTGGTATTTTTTTCCCCCATCAGTTTTATCTTGTCTAAATTCTCGTAGTTTCTACCAGCTAAGTAACTCTGCGGGATATTATTTAGTTATATGAAATCTCCGCATGTTAGATTTTACTTTATGCGTCATTACAGGTATTATTATAGGCATTACTAAGAGGTTTCCTCATTTCAGAATCTATTTTAAAGCCATGGTGTTCTTATTATCGCAACATCTAAATTCAGTGTCAAGCTAGGTAAATGAAAATATAATGGTCGTAACCTTTAGTGGAGGGTAATTATTACTTTTCTAGCAACGATGAGTTTCTGCGATAAGCGATACACTTTATTAACGAGCCCTCAGGGTTCGTATATTTTGACATTTTCATTAAATTATCCCTACCGCCTATCTTAATGTGGGGTTATATTTGCTTTTTTCGTCCTGTCCATCTAATCAATCATGGTCTGTTCTGAGGATATGAAAGTTTCAAAGGACCTCAATTGAAGAGCTGATGTCTATTGCACACAAGCTTTTAAAATAGCTTATTAAACTGGAATGGGCTCTTCGGTTGGTAATGAAAGCTAATATCTATTATCTATTAACATTATGAATTCTTAAAACTTTATTTTATCATGGGACTGTAATGAGGATCTTTTTTTTAAAAATAATTGGGGATTTCATTTGGGGAACTTTTAAATATAGTTTTTCCATTAAATGCTTATCTTTTTAAATGTAATTTTAAAATTTTTTTTTTATCAAAGCATTTCAATTTTTTTTTATTATTTCATCTTATTAGGGGCTTTTGAATGATTAGGTTCCTTATTTTAATCTGCTACAGTTACAGCTAACAGTTAAAATAATATTATTCTTTTAGATGTAATAGAAAAGTACTTAAAATAGGGAAATTGTCTTTAGCGTAGAATAAAGTTTAATTTTGACTTTCAATAAGCTTACATGTATAAAAAAATAAGTCTAAAATGTTTAATTTTTTTAAGTATTTAAGACATTTATTGGTATACTAATGGACATCTTACTTCAAGTAATTATCGTACAATTTTTTCCTTTCAAGAACCGAGCGCTAATAATTTGAGGCATGGAAACATAAAATAAGCTCTCTATTTTTATCTATGAACACTGCGTTTGTTCTCAGAAAAAAATAATTTTAATCTCTTAGTTTCGTTTAGATTTTTTGCTTTATGATTTTCTCTACGCAGAATTTCTCTCTAAGGCTTTTAAATATAATTGAATATACTCTCAACCTTTTAGAAAAATATTGCATGTACTTCAAATTAAAAAGTAAAATTTAACGTTTCTGAGATTTTAGGCAAAATGTTCTCTTAATGGGTACATTTGCATTTTTGTTAAAACAAATTCACTTTCTATTGTATGTAATTATCAAACTTGGACTGAACAAATTTTTCCAAATTACATAGAGTTAAATGTAATGTAATTAAGTAAAAAGAAAATTCTAAAAGAATAACAATTATTTGCAGTAGTATTTATTCAATCACATCATCTAATTAAACTAATTTGATTTATTTTAATTGCAAGAATTGCAATCACCCTTTTGTTTTGTTAATGCAAATCTCTTTAATTTTGCACATTTAGCTAAGTATGAAATATTTTTTCTTATTTTAAATAAAAAAGTTGCATAAATTTTTGCGTTTTTTTAAAAATGATATCGTTTTTTTTTTTATCACATTTGCGATTGAGTCTCATTTCAACATTCAGTGGATGTCAACATTATCCCTATTCTGATTTGTCGCTCTTAACTTTCTCAGAGCATTTCTGAGTAGCCAGCATACTCTTCATGTTGCTTCTGATTGTGTCATTTATAAACAATTGACCGATTAATCAATTCTGGTAATCATTTATACAAAAAATAGATTGAATGCATATTTTTGATAAGGGTTTCAATAATAACGGCTATATGTACAAGGCGAATAGAAAACACGTTGTATAAATGTACCTATTTCTTAACATGTACCTCATCCTATCTAACTGTAAATAAATCACATACGTAATGCTAAAAAGCCAAGGGAATTTTTTAAAAAAAAACTTACTTAAAACTTTCTCACTTAAATCTTATTTAGGATTATAAAAATGGATACCCAATATGGTGTCTATAAATGAGTAGTAAGATGGATTGGAAATTTTTTTTACAGAATTTCAAAACCTACCTATGTGGGAAAAAGATGTTCTATGATATATAGATAAAGGAAAGAATAAAATAAATGAATTTTTATATTAACACGTCCACAAGGGAAATGAAGGTATTTGAGCATTTTTATGGTAAAATGTCAAAGTAATTTTTTAGTAGAAGGAAACAGAAACAGTATTTTTTCCATTGTTAATGATCTGAAAATCGGGTGCGGCTTAGAATCGAAGGGAAAAATCGTTCAACGGTTGCAGTTACAGCAATTACAAATTCATGTACATATATAAAAGTTTTTAATACTGGTAAGATAACTTTTTATTAGTTCACTTATTACTTCTCATTTTAAATTTATTTAAATTTTGTAAAATGGGATATCGATGAGCTATTTTACATAATTTTACATTTTTCACAAAAACTTGATGAGAATTCGGAGTGCTGCTTAGAATCGAAGATGGCTTAGATTCGAGTACATAAGGTATTTTTGCTCAAAGTTCTTTTATTGAGTAACTAGCATGAATGTATGAGTGGTTTATAAATTATTTTATTAACATTTTTCTTGGAATTTGAGCATAGTTTTTAGTTCAGATTATTTTTTCGCTTGCACATCCTTTTTTAATTTGAGATGTTATAAAACATGTTTTCCCTCCCAAATTTGTATTGATCCTCTTTTTTTTCTAAGTTTCTTACATTTAAATTATAGTTAATTTCAGATTAGAATCACTTTTATTTTAAGTAAATAAATAAAGTAAAAGTAAGATTATCTGAAATTATCTATAAAAACAGAAAGGGTACTTACCCATTAACGTCATCGCAGCCAAATTTGTGCCTCGCATATCGAGCTATTTTCGACTAAAATATGACTGATTTTTTATTTCGAATTAAAATACGTAAGAACCTTTTCTTTGTTGTGGTTCTCGTGTTGATATGATAACATGGCGACATTAGCGGGCCGCAGATTCGGCAACAATGGTGTTAATACGTAAGCACCACTAAATGTAACCTAATCCTAGTTTTAAGGTAATGCCTTAACCAGAACTCATTTCAATAAAATGGCAGGTGTTTATTTGTAAAACAACGATACTCAGAATCAACTGTAGCTCCTTCTAGAAAGAATATTAGCACTAAATATGATGGAAGGTTTACAATGACCCGGATGAGAGAAGGATTCCTTAAAAAATTTATAATTCAAAACATCGTTTATAGGAGAATATTTGATGCTATGTATATATGACAGAAATTTCACATGAAGCGCTGGTAAAAATATTACATTAAAAAAAAAGAATTTACAAGATTGAGTAAATAAATCACTAATAGTTCCCTATAAGAGAAGCAGAAACTGGAGTTAGAAGTTGTGATTGCATTTATCTACGGCACACACAGAAGCACCTTTTGCGAACGGTTTGGTATAGAAAGTTTAGGTCATAAAAAAAGTCTTGAGAAGAGCTGCCCAACTACTATTCATATAAAAACAATTACGAGCAACGACTCCAAGAAGCATTAGCTTTTGCTCTGTCATTCTTTAACGGGATAAAAGTCTTTACTGGTTGTGAAGATTTCAGTGAATAGAAGAGGTATATTTTCATCTCAATGAAGTCGTTAATTCTTCCATTTTCCTAAACTGACAATCTGAACAATCTCATACATCTCAGGAAATTGTATTGCATTCGTTCAAGACATACTTCTTAAAATTGCTTCGTATCAGAAGCAGATCCTTTTCATTTGGAAATATTCCTGAAGGACCAGATATTTGTGTATTATTACCACACAGAGATATGACAGTTTCGTTGTTCCAAAACTTCAACAATGAGGCATGATAATTTTTTTCTTGTTTTATTTCTTTCTGTTACTACTATTATTGCACAGCACCATATTTCCTTTCTGGGTGGTATTTGATAAATGCTAAATTTTTTTATCACCGATTTATGCTTTCCTAATTATCATTAAACCTATTATCATGTTTGGTAATATCCCGGTTATTAGTTTGATCTATAAATGACAAATAATTTTATTAAATGTTAAATCGCAAATGTTAAAGGGGCATTTCTATTGTAATTTATCCATCTATGTTTCTTCAAGAATCATCGGTGACCTCCGGCATATCCTTGATGAGGTGTAACGTTTGAGAACATTGATGGTAGAGTGAGAGTTTGGAAATAAAATATTTGTTTTATTTACGTCACAGCTATTAGTTACAGTTACATTGAAGAGTTATTCATAATATTGAGTATTTCATTAGAGCTCAGAGAATAGGCTGTTTGTGAGGGAGGAAGCCACACAACCGTTCTTTTCGGTGTTTTTCAATGGAATCTCCGGGCTGCGGTAGCTCAGTGGTTAAGGAATTGGATTATGGCAGGCATGTCATGAGTTCGAGCCCAGTACCACTAAAGACCCGCCGTGTAGGACAGAGATGCACGTTAAATCTGTTGAGAGCTGAAACGTCCTCCCGTTGGTGTAGTGTGGTAGTTAGGAGATGAAGGTGCCAGCTCAGGTGTCGTCCACGTCACTTGACCATGTTTCAAAATTACGTGATCCGTCGCCAAAAGCCCTTGTGTAGCTGAGCAGTGCGAAGTTAATATTCACTCACTCACTCAACGGAATCTCCTTTCCAATCCATGGTTTTGGGATGGGAGAGGTTTCTTTCTGACATCTCGAATTACACTCAGATTTTCCGGTTCGCAGGTGTCGAATTCCGCAGTTGGGGTGCATGGGCATTGGCTTCGGGGCGATGGCAGATGAAAGACCCTGCAATATTTAAGGGTGCTCATGTGGATAGGAACACTGACAAAAAGATTTTTCAGCAGTGTGACGCGAATACGTCACAGGAAGTAAATAGCAGGTGTTTCCGGAAGAGTTCTGTCAGACTTTCTGGGGGATATTCTAACTGACCTCTGGTGATGAATGTGGTTACAGCACGATTGATCTCCATTCCATTCTGGGCGAGAGGTACGGTACTATCTGAACGTCACTTTTCCAAATAAATGAACTCAGAAAGCTGGTTCCGTAGCTTGACCACTACGAGCACTGGATTTGTCACGCCTAGATCTCTCTTGTGGGGACACATTTGAAGAGTCAAACGTCCAAGATTCCGTTTTATTTTGAAAAGGATCCGATCGCAAGATTTTTGGATACGGTTGGGGAGATTTTCTATACAACTGGATTATTCGAGAGCGTTTGCCAATCCCTGCGTCTCCAACATTCTTTCATCACTGTTAAAGGCCACTCTTTTGTGAAATTATTCTAAATATCTGTTAAAATGTCTTTCTTAACGTGTTCGTTGTTCTTGTGTTTTCTTCTCGTTTCTCTTCAGTTTTACTATGTTGTGCTCTGTGGTGTGTTTGCACTTCATTTAAGACCATGCTTTGATAAAAATTGCTTATTTTTGTATGTTCTACAGCCTTTTAACGTGTTTCCCATCTTTTCTGAATCATCCTGTGTATATTGAGATATTTTCTTTATATTTCTCACGGAACAAAGGTTTTTTAAAGCTTATTTTAAAATTTAATTTGGTACTTGCGTGTATTATCGTAACCAATAGTTGACATTATATGAAACGAATCACGTGATTGCCAATTCAGCGCATACGACAGTTAAGAAATTGGGGTTTGCCAACTTGGCGAGTTATCTTGAAGGTTGGCGATTGTTGCGGTAATACGTAAGTACCCTTAATTTTAAAAAAAATATAGTTTTATTCTATTTTGGTAGAAAGTAACACATTAAAAAAATCAAGATGGATAGTAGATAAAACGAGAAATGAAAATCAAGATTCTACTTTTGATTTTTTTAAAACGTTTTTATAAGTAAGCATAATCTTGTTGGTTTTGAAATAAACTAGAAACTTTTTACAGTTTATTAATAAATCCTGCGTTGAATCAATGAAAAAATTTGCGTCCTCATAAATGCTTAGTTAAGAATTACATCCCTCCCTCACTCAATGTTATATTACAAAAATAATAACGTTGAGTATTATGCGAGCTTACGTAGAAATTGCATGACACAATATCTGTACACCAGTCCTCTTCAAACACAGAAATCTAGGGTTCCACAAGGCATACTCAGGGGTTTGCGAGTCACAATAATAAAAAAATTGAGGTGAAATAAATATGTATGCAAGATGGATTCACACACGTTCTCTATAAAGTTTGTATAGTTACAAGTATCTAAACCTCGCCTCCCTATTCATTAAAACTGAAAATTTTATTTATAGATAATAACTTTATTCTTAAATTTATATCATAATATAATAAAAGAATATTAAAACGTTATATATATATAACAGGTTTCCAGTTTAGTCCAAAAACTCCTTTTGTATCTACATTTGTTGTGTCTATTGAACTCCAATTTCTTTGTTCTTTGGCTTTGTAGGTCTTACAACTTTTTCAATTGATTCCTTATTTTATTTTATTATACAATATATATATATATATACTTTTTACTAGCTTGTGAATATTCTATTGTTTATCAACATGGGTTCCACGAGATAATTTTATACTCGTTATTTAGCACAATGTCTTGCAAAACTAAATAGTATTCTAATGGGAAATGCATCTTTTTACATTTGTGGAAAACTACACCCGTAATGAACCAAAGGAGTTGATGCTAAAATCTAAATTAAAGCAAGCGTAGCTACTAAATTTTAGATTGCAAATTCTCTCTCTCAGGCAAAATACACGGGATTTCTCACACATTTTAAAGCCATTCAGAACATTGTATTTAAGTGAAAGGTATTTCTCAACATAAGTGGCTACAAAAACAAAGTGTAAAACCTAGACTTCGACAGTTTGAGCAAAAAATACTAGGATATATTCCATTTAATAAATATAATGCATGGGTAGGTGGCATTTGAATCACAAATTAATATTATTAATGAGTAAATTATATTAAAGAATTATATTAAGATCTTTTTTTAATAATAAATGCAATACATTTTTTTTAATTGCCTTTGCATAAAGTGACTATAACATGCTGATCTACTTTAAATATTATTTTGAGATATATTCTTCGAAGTACGTGTATGGAATGTGGGGTTCCACGAAAACACTTTTTAGTTCTAGGGGTTCCACGTAAGCACTTTCAAGTTCTAAGAATTCCGTGAGTTGAAAGAGTTTGAAGACAACTGCTATACACTGATATGATGTCAGTTAACACTTAAACTTCTATTTTCAAATATTTTTAAAAATATGTTAATCGGATAATGTTTTGTTTAGCTAAAATTTAAATTAACATTATTTTCCGAATTTTTTTAAAAATAAAAATTTAAATTTAATTACCTTTTATCTTCAGAATTTTAAAACTTGTATAGAAATCTTGTTCATGCGAATTGAAATAGAATTGAAAATGTAATAAAATGCTCGGGGTAAGTCAAAAAGAAAAAAAAAACATGCACAGAAATCTTTTCTTTCTAGAATGTAAAATAATCCTATAAATTATTTCCAAAGCATAATACGCATTTAAAAAATGAACTATTATTCCGAGTTTAGAATTTAACACTTAACGTACCATAACGGGTCAAATGACCCATTTTGAACTTTTGCATTAAAAATGCACGTATCATCTTATTGCTTTTGCAAATTTAACTTCATGACTTTTTCTAAGTAATTAATCTACAGTTATTATACTATTTTGTTTTGTTTTGTTTATTTTGAGTAATACTTGTCGTATACTGTTATCTACCACAACAGGTCATTTGACCCGGAGAGCATTTTTTGTTTTATAAGCTTATCGAGTCATATTGCTTATCGTATTGTACTCAGTAAGTTGCACGTTTCTGCAAAGACTGTTGCGTAAAGTAGTTCATTCAAAATAGCTGAGAATAATTTCAAGAAAAGTCTATGTTCTGAGTCTTGCAGATGCCCTCCAAGTTTTTTTTCAATATCCTTGATTTAGCTGGCATAAATGCCTGGATTTTGTACAAGCAAACGACAGGAGAAAACATCTCAAGACAAGATTTCCTACTCAAGCTAGCAGTAGAACTTGGTGTCGATTTTCGAGAAGCCCGTGAACAACCAAAACAGAGAAAAAATAACGAAAAGATCATTGCCTAAGTCTACTACAGATGTTTATCAACGTAAGAGATGTCAAATAGGATATTATAAAGAAAATAAAACCAACAAAATTTGCTCTGAATGTAAAAAATATGTTTGCGGAAAATGTACAATATATGTAAAAAATGCGATGAGCAATGAATTAAAAATTCCAATGTTTTGCTTTTGTAATAAAAATGGTAAATTTACGCTATTTTATTTTATTATAATAAATTTAATTTTTATTTTTGTTTCCTTTCTAACATCCATATTTCATACATTCAAGCATAAAACATAAAGTCGAGTTATTTGACCCGCTATGGTAGAAATAGGTATCTATTAAGTGTTGGTATGATTAGTGTTAATATATGCTGAATGAAAATGATCACCATTTTCGGAACTAAATTATAATTTTACAAATTATAAAACCTATGTAAATACTTTTATGAATAACGCAACGTTGTCCAGTAAATTTCAATAAACGCAAAACTAAACAAATTTCAACTTTATCTGGATACTGTCTGGTCACATCTGTTTCTTAAATCATTATTTCTATAGAAATCAGCAAATTTTATGTTAATTTATTCATGAATCCCGTATCAATTCTGAGAAACACTTATACCGAGTAGATACTCGAGTGAACAGAAGAGGACTCTTATACACTAAGTATTAATTATATAACAGACACACATTCTAGAAATAAATCCCAAGTTATATATATATACAATAAATAAGTTCCTATTTCACGAAGGCTAGAATTATTAGTTCATTATAGACACAATATATTGAATTGTTACATCTTTTATCACAAAATTTAACTGAATTTTTTTTATTGCTACACTGCTGGTACTTATATTTATTAATATTTAAAACACCATTTGACCTTTTCTGTTTTCAATTTATTCTTTAAAAGTAAAAGTAAGATTAAACAACTGAAAATAAGTTCCATTTAAATGAAGAAATAATGCTTCATTTAATTTTTATAAATGTTTTTTTAGAAGAAACTTTTTAAAATTTATATTAAAGCAAAGAATAACGATAGAAACACCTTACTGACATTTATGTGAAATTTAAGATGCCTTGCGGGAAAACATGAAATTAAAATTGGGATACTAAAAAAAAAAGTACTTGTTCTGAAAAATCTTTTCAGACGTATTTAGATTTATATTTGAATTCTCATTTTACATCTTTTTCACACCTTCTACGAGTTTTAAGTAGATTTTTTTTGTTATCTAAGTATTCTAAAAAACTGATGTTACTTGGATCCCATTTTCAATGCTTTACTGTAGGAGGTTATTTTGATTGATTTTCTTTTGAGTTTCTAATTAAAAATGTTCAATTTATTCTAGATTTTTACTTTAAGAACACATTTTTAGTCCTTTAATATTAACTACGAAACCCGATAACAATAGAAAACTTAGGAAAACCGAAAAAGTTAATACCTTACACAGTGTAGGATATTTTAAGAATCGGAACCTGTTATATTGTATTTTTTCCAAATAAAATATGTAAGTTTTTAAAAAATAATTTGAAACTTGAGACATGGAGGATTATAAAGCTGCTGTTCTTGGTAAATTTCGTTGCTTCTGAATACAAAGCACAAATTTTGCGGAGGTGTTTCACTTCTTGTATTTGAATTAAACGTCGTTTTTTGAAGCACAGTTTCTCGTTACCTCAAAAGTTTGTATCTAACATTGCCTTTATACCTTAATTTAAAACTGAAAAACGTACTTAATTCCCAAAAGGAAACACTGTTTTTTCTTGGAACTCAATTTGGATTAGGAATGTTTTTACGTGAAACTAAATAGGGGTGAGATAGAAGGAAAATAGATTCTTTCGCAAGAACCTTTATTTATGGTTAAAAAAACTGAATATATATATATATTAATTATTTCAAAATTAATTTTCAAGCTTTTTCGTGTTAGTTTTGACATTATTTCTATTTTTAGTTGCCTCCGGCGTTAATCTGAAAATGGTAGTAATGAATTTTTCAAACTTTTGGGTGTTTTTGATTAAAGATTAATCAGTGCTTCGCAAGTACGTGTCAAATTTCTCATTTTGCAACTGGATTTCTTAGAAATACAGTTCAAATAATCTCAGAAAAAGCTGCATTAGTTTTTTCTTGAGATAATTCATTCTTTCTTCCAAGCTTCGAGGTTTTTGTTAGATTTTCAGAAAAATTCCATGTAATTATAAATCTTTTTTTGCTCAGGATGTTAAATGCTTCATTATTGTTGGACAAATTTGCTTAATTTTATGGGATATAAAATTACTTAATTAGTATTTTGGCAAGACCAGGTAGCTCTACACAAACATCTGTAGTGTTAGAATTAATTTCTTGTTATGTTATTAAAATAAAATTCGATTAAAAAAGGTTCAGTTTTAAAGGGTTTTGTCACGAAAGAATTTGCGGGTTCTAATGTCAATCTAGGAAAATAGTTCTTCACCTTATTTTTATTTCAACTAATTGAAAATTATTGATTTTTTTTAAAGATAAGGTACTTCTTTTCATTCATATGTATAGTTTAAAGGTCAGCATAAAATTAAATTTGTAGAAGGCTACTTAGCTCCATTTAAATATCGGAAAACCATGATACAAGGCAAACGAAAACAATACCAATAAAAAAATAAATTTTTACTGTAACGTAAAGTATATAATGAAAATATAATTCACAATATTGTAACCTAAAAGGCATAATATATGCGTAGTTTTTTTTAAAAAAATATCTAATTGTGATAACATTATTTAGAAAATTATATATAATGTTCTTCATCAGAATCAGAAATTTTTTAGATTATATTATGTTGTGCGCTTTTTTATCTTCAAGAATGCATTATTTTCAGTTTCGCTTAAAAAGTTTTTGTTAGGACTTAAAATCAACTCCTGTTGACAGAAATACTTGTTTTTCGATTGTTTATGATCTTAATTAATTCTTTATCTACAGTTGAAGTAGCACAGTTAATTTTAATTTTTACTGTTATATAGTTTCCTACACAAATGTATACTTCATGATAAACATAAAGGTAAGTATTATATACATTCTTTTAAGGAATATTATTCTTTAAAGTTTTTCCTGGTGCATTTATTTTTCAAAAAGTTTTTAAAACATTATAGTCTGCTCACGAATGGTTATGTAGTATTATAGGACTTGAGCAAAAAATTACAAATGTTTCGTTTGAATGTAAGAGAAGAGGACAAATCCTTTTTAATCACATGAAATTTGAACAGAATAAACATATAAATAAAATGAGGAAAAATGAAATTTTGATTTAACTATCGAATTGAAAACCATAATAACTACAATTATCAATACCGGTTGAAAGTGTGATCAATCTTAAAAGCATGTAACTATTTATGATGAATTTCAATCATTTTGCTACCAATTTTATTTTAAAAATGAAAACATTTAAATTTCTAATCTAACCGTTTTTATTAGTGGGAGTAAATTTTGGTACTGAAATGAGATGCTCGAGTTCGAAACGAAATTTGAAGGCTTTTGAAGGATGGTTGTTCAAATTGTGTTGTAAGTAAAGCATTTAAAAATCAGAAAAGACGTTTTTCTAATGTATTATTATCTAAACTTTGAAAAGAAATAAAATTTGGCTGTCAATCAAAAGCTCCGGAAAAACAATGCGAACAAAGGGAAATCCCGAATGAAAAAAAAGTCTGAAAAGACTTATCACTGCAGTAAATCATCTGCCTGAAAGAACTTTGAATCAGAAACTATAGGTATTACAATCGGCAATTTGTCGTCAGGAAAAGAAAATTAGGTATAAAAAAAGTGAATGAACTAGTATGTCATCAAATGTATACAAAGAGTGTACTCTTGGTCTCAGTATTTAATGTTGCGCAAAGGTAGATACAAAATATGGATAGCTTTCGATAAAGCACTGTTTCATCTGTCATCCACACAACTTATGAAACGAAGTATAATATATTTCACCCGAAAAGCGTCGCAAGGACTCTGCTGTTTTGCGAAAGGCAAGTTAGCCGTCAGATGTTATGGTATGGATAGGAATGTTCTCTGAAGACTTAACAAAACCCTTTTTTGTAGAACCAAGGTCTAAAATTTATGCTACATACTATCAGAAAGAAGTTTTGAAGCACATCATCAAAGACGTAAACGTCTTTACGTTCGAGGAAAGTTTTTTTTTCTTTTTTTCACCAAGATTCTGCACCGAGTCATACCGTAAAGTCTACTATAAAATGGCTGAAAGATAAATAAATAAATAAATTTTCTTCCTTCTAAGAAATAGATACCATCATCCCCTTAACTGTGTTCCATGCGAATATTTTTTATGAGGATTCTTAAGAAAAGACGAATTAAATAGATGTGTAAAGTTAGAACACTTCAAGGGCTTCAAAATGCAATCAAAGAGGAAGTTAGAAAGATTCCCGCAAAATATTCGAAAAAGCTCTTTTTGCTTTTCATAAACATTTATGCAAAGTGTACTATGCTAAAGGAAGCCATATTGAAAATTTCATAAAAATAGCTTTATTCAATAGAAATTTATTGTGCTCTGAAAATGGTCACATTTTTCTATCAACCGGTATATCAGCAGCGCAAATGCAATATTATGAATCATTTAATGAAAAAAAATGTTTCATTCAATGACTGATGTTCATAAAAGTGTCTTACAAAAAATAACATAAGGCTTCTAAGAGTACATATGTAAAAAGACCGTGGGAGGAATTCAATATGTATAATAGGGGGATCGAAATTTTTTTTTCAGAATTTCGAAACCTACTTATGCGGAAAAGATGTTTTTTTCTCTGGTATATAAATGAAGGAAAAAATAAATTACTAGAGGAATGAAGTTAAGATAATTGAGCTTTTTTTATGGAGAAAAGTCAAAGTAATTTTTGTGAAAGAAAAACAGGTGTTTTAGTATATTTTAATATTTATTACGATGATAGGAACCCTACTAAAAAGTCACAAGAAAAATATCAGATACATTTAATAGCTTCATTAGAACAAATTATTTAAAAAAAAATTTACAGCTGAAATTATAATAACGATAAATCGGAAGAAAGGGGAGAAAAAAGCTTCGATTGAACTGATTCGATGATTCGATGGTCCAGAGAGAGAGAGAGAGAGTTGCAATGTACTTTAGGTACTGTTCATTACTCATTAATCAATAATAATTGTTTTTGTTTATTTATAGGGTGAAAAAATATTATTTTGAATCTAAAATCATCTATTCAAAATAAGTCTTTTCCATTTTTTCGAAAAATCACTCCCCTTGTAGCAATATTAAATTTTGAATTTTTTTAAAAAATTATATATCACTCTCCTAATCTACATAGTATGGAGATTTGGAGAAAGATAGAGATGCGCTCTATGTCATAAAGCAGGGGTGGGCAGACTTTTCCAGTATACAGGCTACTTCTAATTTTTTCAAGGTATTGCGGCGCACCCAGTGTCAGTGGCGCACACAAGGAGGGGCGAGGGAAGGCTACACGGGTCCGGGCCCTCCCTCGACTTTTTTCCGATTGATTTTAATTAGTACGTAATAATTAGTACGTAAAACGTAATTATTTGTTGTTAATAATTTTTTTATTAATTAATGCTATTTTTGATTTATAAATTTATTTTTTGTTGTTTTATGTTCCCGATAGTCTACAAAATCAAAAAATATGTTTGGCCGCGTATTGCGGTATGATACGAGAATGGTAGACTTTTATCCCCCGCCCCCCCCCCCCCCCTGAAAAATTCCTGTGTGTGCCAATGCCTTATGTCGTAGGTGTGGTGAGGTAGGAAAAGGTCTACAATGTTTATTTTATAATTTAATATAACAAATACAGAATATGTGCTTACCTACAGAACTAAAATAAAAAACACTTACACCTTGAAAAACCGCGTTTAAAGCAAAACGCAAGACACAAAATAATAATAATAGCCCCAAATATAACAATATGAAATGATGCGTTTGTTATGAAACAATTCAAAATACATAAAAAAATAAAGCATTTTAATCTAAAGTTAGTTTTTGTTAAAGTCAGTAGAAGACTTATATATAGTCTGCGTACTTCAAAACCAATCTTGAATATATCCCTACATAATTACTAACTGCTAAAATCTTCAGGCGGTCACCCCAAAAAATCTTTGCAATCCACCTGTCGATCGCGCGATCGACACAATGTCCACCCGGTCATAGAGCATTTTTTTTTTCACATAGGTAAGTGGTAGTCTAGTGGCAAAGGAAACGGACTCGTGGCCAGCGTATGATGACTTCGAGACAAGTGCTGCCGAAACCGTGTAGAGGCGCAGTGCACGTTAAATCTGTCGAGAGCTCTAACGTTTTCCCATTGTTGTGGTGTAGTACTTAGGAGAGGGGGTGCCAACTCAGGTGTCGTTCTCGTCATTTGACCCTGGTTCAAAATTACGAGGTCCGTCGCCAAATGCCCTCGTGTAGCTGAACAGTGCGATGTTAATATTCACTTACTCCCCATATAATTAGGTTACGATAAATAACTTTTTTCTTCTGATAGCTCCGATCCACCCTAATATATAGGCACTAATTTCAATGCGATTTCTTATTCATAAGCATAATCTTTAATACAAGATGAATTTTATTATTACCTTATTTGTGTGTGTGTGAAAGTGCTATTTTTATTATAGTTAAGCTTTGAATTATTAGATACTAAATCATTTTTAACTTTCTAAATACTTAAAATTCTCTTCATATTATTTTTGTATTTAATCTGAAGTACCTTCCTGTTGGAGGATTCTTCAAAACAAGTTTGAAGATTTGTAGTGCCGGAAAAAAATGAATCTCAAATAATTCTCCAAGGAATCTAATATGAAATTGGAAACATTTCCGAAATTGGTACTTGAACATCAAGTAATGCTTGATAAATTAAATCATCGAGTGGAGAAATTTCTTGAACTCGCGATAAAATGGATGTGGAACGAGAATACTGCTACAATGCAGTAGTGATCAAATGTGAGCCAAAAGACTGTTCTCCCTCTCACCGAGCTTAATGACGCAAAGCATCGAAACCGTCTCTTGATGTTTATAGTCGCA
Source organism: Trichonephila inaurata madagascariensis (assembly GCA_019973955.1). Lineage (NCBI taxonomy): Eukaryota > Metazoa > Arthropoda > Arachnida > Araneae > Nephilidae > Trichonephila > Trichonephila inaurata. Next base: position 171,509 of record BMAV01020802.1, read on the forward strand.
GCTGCGTTTCAAGATTTATAGGAAGCAAACTTCCTGACTCATAGCCATTCACTGGGAAAGTAAGTAACGAGATGATTGGACATCGCATTTGCTCCACCCTAAGAAATTTCCTCTTCTTGAACCAAAATCCGTAGTAGCGTTTCTCCAGAATTAGATGAAGTGAACAAAGTGTTCTACATCACTCGATGTTGATTGCATCGTTTGGGAAACGGGATTGAGAACGGTGAGAGGTGGGTAGGGTTCCCCCAACACAACGGTTCACTTGCGTCTCATCTTTTTGTAGAGTAAGGAATGGTAATTTTTCGGTATTCTTTTTCACCTAAACTTTTAGGTTTCGTGTTTGTTGTTAAACGTATCGGATTTGGTATGCATGCTTCCTAAAGAATTTTTAACCCTTTATCTACCGCATTATGATTTACGGCAGTTTTTTTCATGCAATATGTATATTTTTTTTGAATCACTGCATTGAAAATTAAGGGATATACATAAACAAAATAATCAACTTTGGGAAATTTAATCCATTGGAGCTAATTAATTAACTAAAAATATTCAACTGTAAGATTAATTTTATACACTGTTCACTTAAAATAAATAGTCAAATCGCTTTTTAAGATCTTCATAAACATACAAAAAAAAATAAGACACTTACCTTTTGACATTAACTATTTTTTCGGAACAAAAATGACAATCTTCGCAATCCGCTGAAAACGCAACTTCTGCTCTAAAACTATTCCCTGCTAAAAAGCTCCTCATAGAACCCGTGCTGCCAAACATCTTGGAAGAGTGAATTTAAAAGAATATTCCTGCTAAGTATCGTCAGAGTATTCGCAAAGATGGTTATTCTATGTAATTTTAAAGTGAATGGTACTTATAAGTACCGTCGGTACATAAAGGGTTAAAAGAGTAGAATATGTTTCCTGATTGTGGCACATTAATTTTTTTTTGTTAACCCCTTAAATGCCACCAGCGTATATATCCGTCTTGAGCCTCGGTAGTATATATACGTCCTACCAAGATACGATACTTCTGTTTGCCCTGTTATCAGTAAAACTATTCCGAAGGTTTTGGAATGCAATAAATGGCCTGGACAGAGTTTAGGAAGGATTTTCATATGTCAGAAAAGGTTTACGTATTGTCCCTTTTCTTTTTTGCCAATTCGTCGCATACGCGCTCCTATGTGAAAAACGGTGGCAATGGGGAGCGAATCACGTAACTTTGAATCGGCAGTTAAGGGATCAAATTTTGTTCTTTAGAGAAAGATTCATGATGATCTTATGTTATTTATCTGTAATTTCTTTCTTGTTATGTGTATTGATTAGTATGAAGATATAATGCACACACATTTTAAAAAACTAGTGTTTTAAAAAAGGACATGGCAAGTTGTGCCATAACTCCCAAAGTTTGACTAACTCTGAGGATTCCGCGCTCACAAGATGGTCTTAAATGAGACGATGTAAAAGCTCAGAATGAGATATACTCCAGTCCATCCCATTTGTGAATGAACTTAGTGAATTATTGTTAGGAAAAATAACTATATCTCAATGAACACTAGTCAACAATATGGTCTAACAGTGAAGTGGCTACTTTTTAGCTACGTGTCATCTCACTTTAAATTACCTTGTAAAGGCTAACGACTTATTTGGATATCACGTTTTCTTCTGTTAGAAGGCGTCAGTTAAAACTTTCAAGAATTTTAAATTAAACCCTAAGTTTATTTAAGAGAGATATCTCGATAGAGAGAGAGAGATATATCTCGTTATAAAGTTGAGGAGAAAAATGTTGTGATCAGATTGCAGTTCACTTTTTGCGGTTACTGCGGTGACCTAGTGGCCATGGTTACGAGCTCGAGGTTGGTGTGTCCTGAGTTCGAGACCTAGTGGCACTGAAGGACCGCTATGTAGAGGGGCTGATGCACGTTAAATCTGTCGTGCCTTAGTGTCCTCACGTCTGTGAGGTTTGGAAGTAAGGAGAGTGAACTGCCAGCTCAATCAATTAGCATTAGTTCAAAATTAAGAGGTCTGTCACCAATAACCCATATGTTGCTTTATATTGCGATGTTAATAAACACTTATTTTATTGCGTCACTGTTCTGCCGGAGGTCAAAAACTTTTAAATTTACCGAACTACTTCTGAAAATTCAAGTGGATGTGGTAGTCTAGTGGTAAAAGTCACGGGCTCGTGGCAGAAGTGCCATGAGTTTGAGCCAAGTACAGATGAAGACTTGCCATGGAGAGGGGGCCGAAGCACGTTAATAATTTTGTGTCTCAAAAGTCTTCCCCTTTGTGTGGCATGGAAGTTAAGAGGGGGTGGGTGTGTGTCAGCTCAGGTGTCATCCTCGTCACTTGACCATTGTTCAAAATAACGAAATCCGTCACCAACAGCCGTCGTGTGACGTAAATATTACTCTCTCTCTCTGGAAATGCAATAGTAGCATTTAAGGCTGTTTTCGCCATATGTACAGGAACGTGAACTTAACGCGGAGCACATTTTCGGACAGAGAAAAAATGACTCAATTTTTATAAAAATTTGTGACATTGTAACTCATGTATTTGTTTATGATATAGTGTTTTTAAAATTTCAAAATATTTCATAAATAATTAGTTTTTTCTTTTAAAGTGTAAAGGGATAACTCATTTACCATTACGGTAGAGGAGAAAAAAAATGAGAAACACATTTTATAAGCGAAAAAATGTGTCACCTAGGATAAAAATGCTTAATATGATAAAATGAGGGATTCTATACAGGATAGTGAGGCCAGAATATAATATTAATGCTCGAGTTTTTTTATATCTGAAAAAATGTTTCGAATTTGGTCATATTCTTTAACATTAGCCGAAGACAGTCATAAAGTGTTAAATGTCGTGTTTGTAAAATATTAGGAAATTGATGAACAAATGAGAACGTTTCCAAATGCTTGAGTTACATTGAATAGTTTTCTCATGAAGCCCTCATTGACTAAATGGACATTTGTCTGATCAACATCCACAAATTTTAGTGCATATATTGATTTTCCAATATTCAGTATTTACTTTCTAACATATTTTGAGAATGCTACGTAGTACTTGAGGTTTTTAATTCAACTGTGTTAAATAAATCCAACATTTTAAAATATTTGTTTATATTACAAAGTATTGTAAGCAAATAAAATATCTTGAGTTAATTTAGTTAACAAATTTTTAAAAGCTGTAGAATGTATTTATAACTTTTATCGAGTAATTTCTGAACCTTCACCAGTTTATCATCTTATTTTACGAGTTCTTCAAAAATCATTCAGAAGGAAATGTTTTTCCAAAAAAATTTAGACTTCCGAAAGAAGAATTCTCTGTTTTTAGCAAAGAAACTTTATTCTTTCTGTTTACAAAAAAGTAAATTAAAAATAACTTACAAAAAGAAACAAAGAAATTCGAAGTAAGAAACTAAAAATATTCTTTGTAGAAGAAAATAATAGAAGTTTATATTATATCAAAGTAAATCTTACAAAGAGTTAATAATTTTTTCCTCTATTGCTTTGAACACGTTAAGTAGAAAAGTCGGTAGAGTAAAAAGTTGTAAAAAACATCCCTAGTTTAAAGAACAGTTTTAGAATTTTCATCCAAAATTGTGCTCATCATCGTTTCAAAGTAACTCAAAGTAGTTAATCATTTTGACACTCAATAACTTTTAGATTTCTTCCACTTTACTATGTTACATCACTTAGGAATATCTTGAGAGGTTTAGCTAGTTATTTTTTTTTCAGAAAACGTCCATTAAAAACCTACGCGAGTCGGTTCCGGTGGCATAGAAATATCGTGCCTGCTTCGTAATCCTAAGGTTGCGGGTTCGACACCAGCTGTAGTCGATAAATTTTCTGGATGCTAAAATCGTAGGCTCACGTCACATATAATTATGTGGCATGTAAAAGATCCCTTGAGTATCAATTTGGTTTTGGCACTCTAGCAAAATTAAAAGCACGGAAACATTTAGCATCCGACGGGAGCTTGAATTGAAAATTCAAGTGTCCAAATCTGGTAGTGAGAGCCGCCACTAGATGCTGCCACCATGAAGTGACATTCACATTTGGGGACTTGAAGTGTCTACAAAGGCTAAGTTGCTAAAGGGCAGCCCCACTGAAAATAAAAAGAAGAGTTGAAAGAGTTTACTAAAATATAATGCATGGAATTCATTTAACACAGTTTATAAATTAAAACTGTATAATTTTGTTACGAAGTTAATAACTTAATTTCTTCATTTTTAAGAACGATTTCTCTCTCTGTATACAAAAAGTTTTTTGTGATGCTGTAATAAATTTGTTACGTACTATTGCAACAATGCCAACGTTTAAGGTAATTCACCTTATTGGAAACCCCGATTTCGTATGTTTCGTACGCGCCAAATTCGCAACTATTTGCTTCATTTCATATAACGTTGCCAATACGGTTATAATAGTACATAATTGCAAGATTTCGCAGAAAAATATCGAGACCATAGCCTAAAATGCAATCACTGCGCGAGAAATGCGTTTGTCTCATACGAAGGCTTATTAACAATCAACGGAACCCAATACTCAACTGTCTAGGTTGATTGATTGATTGAATATTAACGTCGTACTGTTCAGCTACACGAGGGCTTTTGGAGACGGACCACGTAATTTTGAACCATGGTCAAGTGACGTGGACTACACCTGAGCTGGCACCCCCTCTCCTAACTACCACACCACACCACCGGGAGGACGTTTCAGCTCTCGACAGACTTAACGTACATCGCTGCCCTACACGGCGGGTCTTTAGTG
>BMAV01020802.1:183941-226547 GCA_019973955.1 Trichonephila inaurata madagascariensis
TGATACTCTGTATCCTCTATTCCAAGTCTGGAGATACAATCTAGGTAAGAGTTGCGAACTGCCGTGATTACAAAATACTGATGAGGGTATAAATATTTTAAGCCCACAATACCTACGATGTAATATCAAACATTTTTATTCTTGATAAAGTACAAATACAAAAGTATTAATACGAAACATACTCCCTATACTTATCTACTGAACTTGTAAAAGGATGAATGGATGCTATTGTACTTTTTGTGGTTGTAGTGGACATATGGTGGAAGTATGTGGTTTTTTGTGGACTATGGTAATGTAGTGAATAGCATATATTTCTAAGTGAGGGGAAAAAAGATTAAATTATATTTCCAATTGAAAATAAAAATAACTATATATAATTTTAATTATCTCACATCGAAGTTTATAGGACCGCCTGAACTATTTTCAAATACCCTTTTGTAATCATGGATCGCTGGTTTAGAACTACTGCTCTATACAGTGGCGCATACAGGGACTTTTCAAGGGGGGAGGGGAGTCCAGGGTCGACAGTCCACCATTTTCATATCATACCAAAATACGCCGTCAAACACGTCCTTTTGATTTTGTCGATTGTCGGGAACAAAATACAGTAATAAATAAATTATTGAGTAAATAATTAGCATTAAATAATAAAATTAACTATTAATAACGAATACTTAATTAAATTTTACAAGCTATACACAGAATTATAATCAGTCGAAAAAAATTCCAAGGCTATGAGTGTGGTTGGTCCGTACCCGTGGACCACTCCGTGTGCACAACTGGTTCTAGAAGATGTTCACATGTGAAGAAACAAAAAAGACTTCTACATATTTTCACTTTAAAATTAAGCATTAAAACGATTATGACAAACTATTATTTATTGATGAGCTTTATATATTCCAGTTTTTTTATATATATAAACATGCATTAAATTATGTTTAAAATCCTAATACACCTTCTTTATCTTTTTTACGGTAACTATTTACATCTAAAAGTATGCAAATAATCGTACATATAGGAAAAGAAATAATAATATCCAAAATTATAATGGAAATTAAAGCAATTCAATATAATACATAAAAAAAAATTCGATAAAAGAATAAATTTGGCATGGTACAAATATACTGAGTTTTTCAAGCATATAACAGAAGAGACGCATATCAATATAGTCAGTCTGTTTCGCATTGCCATCAATGAAACTGAAAGCAGGTATTACATTATTTAATGAAGGTGCCCTAAGGAATTCCTTTCAGCAGATTTTAAAGGACAAGGGAAAAAAAAAGTTTAATTTCATTAGATGTAAATTGTTAGTGGGTTTTACTGATTCTCTATCAAAATTGCTTTCAAAGCATTGTGATAAGAAAAAAAAGTCAAATTTTACGTTAAAAAACAATTTTTTTTTATACATGAATTGCTCTATACGGAGTTGTTTCGCTTGGGGGAAATCAGCAAGCAATTTGAATGATATATTTTTTTTTACTGTAAAGGTCTTTTTTTGAGTAGCAAAGAAACGGGGAAAAATTCCAAGATTGCTCTCGAAATGCTCTTTTTTTCTCTCTATTGTTAGAGCAACTTCAGCTTTCCTTTTCACTTTCACACATTCTACATCATCTTGCGTTTACTTCGGCACAAGTCTTCCTTCCAACACGCCTATTTCTTCTGTACCCTGCCGCTTGAAGAAGCCTGCGGTCATCTGTACTGAGCCATTGTCGAGTTAAAAACCTGCTCTTCCTCGTACCAAAAAGGTTTTTGTTCAAAAGGCTAGGGGCAATTACGAACCGACAACCTTTAAAGTAATTAGAGAAAGATTTGTGGACTTTCAACAAAAGTAGAATGCAAATTTCCCGGCGAAGGATAAGAATTAAAGAGAGAATTTAAAATATATATATAAAAAGTGTTTTTCACAGACAGAAGTTGAGATTTTTTTTCTACTCCCTTCCCTTCTTACACGAACATTCACTTATGTCTGATGTGCCCCCTTTTTTTAATACTTTTGACCTCGACTTTCTTCTTTTTTTCTCTTTTCTTCCCCGCCATTCTTTTCTTTCTTCTTTTTTCCTCCTCGGCTGTGTTCTTTTCCGAGAATCAGATCAATAAAGGGACTTTTCGACTGTTTCAAAAGAGCTAATTTCTATTTTTTCGTTACTACTTCATTGCGCCGAATAAAGCTCAAAAGAGAAAAGAAAGAGATGAAAAGAAATAGAAATTTATCAAGTTAATACCGACATTCTCAATAATTTTACCAAAGTAAAATATGCCTCGCGTCACCGTTTTTGTTCTAATCATTAGCTGTTGGTAGACAATAAACCTGTCACATATCTCGCAGTTTTACGGTAAATCACTCGAATTTCTAAAGACTAGCATACATCTCTCCTGTTTTTTTTTCTGCGTAACATTTTTTTATTGTAATCCCCAATTTTTTCATCAAATTTATTAGTAGTGCCGTCTTTGTAATAATAGAGATCTTCTACAACTCGTTCAATTACGTAAATGCAATTTTAAATGTCGCCTTTATGTGTTACGCTCTTAATATATTTCGTAAAATTTTAAAACTAAGGATGTATAAGTTGTTTAAAAGCTCTAGTTAACAATAGAAAGCATTTAAAAGTATTAACATATAAATGCCTTCATTAGATACTTTAAGTTATTACGTCTTATTTTAAAATCTCCGCTCTAAGGAATACGTTTGAAGAATAATGCTTAGAGGAAATATTAGCTTTCAAATTTGAATACAAAGGGGGGATTATAAAATAAAAGGTCATGTATTGGAATTATACCTATGAGTTTTACCAACAATTTTGTCGATTAAAACATTTACTCTAATTAATAATTTATATTCTACCAATTAGATTTTAGTTGAGAATAACTAGTTCTTTGTTCTCAGTATTCTTAACACTGACTCGTGTTCCTTTACAAAAGAACAATAGTCTTAAATGAGGATTATATTTCATACTTTAATATTGGTTTCTTTTTAAAAAAATCGTTTCAAAATATCTTATGGCTTGCATAATGTGTGTATATATATCTAAGTTAGTTTTTAACTTGTAGTAATAAAATGGAATTTTTTGAAAGTGGTATAAATTTTAAGCACAAATTAAGTCTTTCTAATAACCGTAAAAAATATTTATTTTTGAAAAAAATTTGAATTTTATTTCCTTAGATACACAAATGAAGTTCAAATATTTAACAAAAATATAGCTGAATTTTAAAAAAGGCGAACTTTTTTTTTAAAAAAAAAAAAAACTAAAATGATTATATAATAAAGATACACAGTCAGTAACTTCTTGAAGTCATTGACAATTTTTTCTTAAAATGTTCCATATTTTAATAGTTTGCTTGATTACAAACAAGTTTTTCGATTTATTCTGCTTCCTTATATATTGCTTTTTCTGTTGTTGGTCACATAACCAGATTAAATTTTAACTGCAAATCAAACAAGAAGACTATGTTCCAAAGATCAATTGTTTGTCTACTCATTATTATTTAGAAGTTTAACTAAAAGATAAAACACACTCACACCAATAACATAGTGTGACGGGATCACGCGTCTTTTCTTTAACATGACCTCTGGGTTCTTTGGGGGCCAAGATTAATGGTAACTCTTTTCCAATCAAAACCCAAGAAGCGAAATGTGAAAAAGAAATTCAAATAAGATAGCTTTTAAATAACAGAAGTTTCAGTAAGTGATATGGCAATTTGGGGAATGCTATGTGTGAAAGAGATACAAGCGTGAATTGACAGCCAATTGTGAAGTTACCTTGAAGATAAACCATTAGTTCAAGGTGCATACCATTGCACGCGCGCCCAGACGCCTCTTCATAAGATTGAATCTAAATTTGGATTAAGATAGGATTGATTATTTGATATTAGGACTCGTAATATTATTAGAAGTGAGAGTAGGTGGATTAAATATTTATAGTGGTCTAAGTTACGCGATTCGGTTTAACTATTACTGTGTGTTTGTTCATTGCAGATTCTCGCCTGAATAATATTATCTAAATTGTTAAACATTTAAGTTTCATTCTTAATAAAGTCATATTAAGAATTAAAAAAATCTCTATTCCTTTTGCAAACTCTACACCTCTAGCTCACGCTGACAATCAAAGAATCGGTCACCCAAGGGGGGGGGGGGGGTAAACAATAGGAATAAATTACCGAAAATGGTTGCAAAAACACGATGCATAGGTATTATTTTTCAAAAAATTTCTTATGCTATGTATAATAACTATTTCTCTTCTGTCACTTGATTGTCTTGAGTATTAAATACCTAGAAATGAAAATATTCTAACAATATACTTGCATAATTCCCATTTATATCCATTCACCTACAGATAGACATTAGAATTCCACATTTTTTCTGTTTGTCATTGATAGTTATGGGAAATACGTAACAGTACGGATATGAATGTAAGCAGAATGATTTATTCTTAAGCCTTTAGAAGCTTACTGGACTTGTATATGACATCCTTCAAATGAAAAAGAATCAATATTTAAATTCCACTGAAATTCAAATAATAGTTCAAATGTGTAGGAGAAAAGCGATTCATTCAAACACCCATCTTGAAATCTCCGGAACTAATAGACTTACAGACTTGAAATTTGGCGGGCATGACCTTTCGTTGAGTAGAGATCCACTATAACGGGTTTTGCAAAAATAGACTCTCAAAGGGGTTGCGGGTGTGTGTTATAGCCTAAAATTCCCATTTTTTAAACTATTAGACTTACAATCCAGAGATTCGACAAGAATGTTTTTTTGTTGTTGTTAAGTAACGATATATAAAACAGGGCTTGTGAAATTCGACTCTAAAACGGTTTGTGGCAGCGTTATGGACAAAAATTCCCCTTTTAAAACTATTAAACCTATAGACTTGAAATTTGGCAGCCATGTATCTTTTGTCGAGTAGAGATCCACTAAAAAGGGATTTTGCAGAAATTAACTCCGAAGGGGAATGCTTATGGAAAGCAAAAGATAATTATAATTTTGCTTTAGAAATTCACATCCTGTCCTTTTAAATCAAAGAGCTAGGGTTATAAGAATATTTTTAGAACAATCAAAATCTTATCTAAGACTCATATATTAGTAACTTAAAAACAATACATAGTCATACATCCTGAAATATCCAGCAAAATGCGTAGGTTATAGGTATTATATTTATATATTTGATGCAGTGAATGTGATTATCAAGTTAAAAGTTGATGAATAATTTGCTTGTAAATTGGCATGCTCTTCGTTGTTACCATTGCGCAAAAGATGATTACATTTTAACTATACATAATTTACACTTGTACAACCAGGGAGTGTAACTACACATTCAAATGTTCCATTTATATATATATTTTCCCCCAAAAAATATCCAAATCATTAATCTAAAAATAGTTTTATGAAATTTCCATTACCTTGTTATTTCATTCAATTAGATAATTCGTGAGATTTTATTGTAATAATCTAAATAATTCTTTACTTACTGCCTTCACATGAACGTTACAAATATTTGAAATTTTCAGTAAGACATGCAAATTTTTCGTAACATTTGGGTTAACTCAGTTTTTGAGTATTACTTAGTTAACTAAACATTTTTAACAGCTCATGAATTCATTCTAAAGGATTTATTTATATTTAACTTGAAAATATTCCTATTTAAAACAAATGCTGAGTTTTCTTATATTTTGTAATTTTGTTAAAAATTAGTTAGGTAAACATCAGTTACAAGTAATTTATTTTTTAAAAAAAGATATTGTGTTAAGTATTATGTCTTCTCAGTATAGTAAATTCTGAATTTAAAATTTCCTAACCGTATAATAGGGCTAAAATGCTTTGCGAGATTAATTTACGAATAATAGTACTAATAATCGCAGCGTGGGAAGTATAAAAGCTTAAAACTGTAATATTATACTTCAGTTAGAATGTTAAACTCTAAAATATGAAACTTGGTTCTCTCTTCCCACAAGCATACTCTTGGTAATACAATCGTTTAATTATGTCACAGGACAAGACTGGATGATGCCAGAAATAGTAAACAGCGGTATTATATTAAGGTATCCGACTACGTTCGGAGCCGTGATTTTAAAAAAGCACATAAATTGATAATTTTCATGATATTTAGTGTCACTTAGATTAGAATACAATTGTTTTAAGGACATTTTGACAAATTTTTTTTTTTAAATACAATATTTCGGCAAAAAATTAACTTAGAATAACCTTTTTTTCAAAATGTTCTCCTTTTGTGAAAAATGCTTTTATTATAATAATATTTTGCCTGTATATATCTCAGACCTCTGTATAGAGGCTCAACTATGATTTTTGAAAAATTCATATTATTTTCAGAGTTACAACCAATTTAAATAATTATCGGAGTTTTTTTCTTAAAATTTCTCCCCTCTGTTGTAAAACATGGATAAACCCACTTCTAAGTTATATACTTCAAAAATTCTAGTTGCGCCTCTGTACAGAGGTCTGAGCTATATACAGGCAAAATATTATTACAATAGAAGCATTTTTCATAAAAGGAGAATATTTTGAAAATAGGTCATTCTATGTTAATTTTCTGTCAAAATATTGTACTTAAATATTTTTTTTATTGTATTACTCTTCTTAAAACAATTTTATATACATTTTCTAATCTAAGTGACACTAAATATCATAAATATTATCCATTTATACGCTTTTGCAAAATCACGGTTCCGAACGTAGTCGGGTACCTTAAGCTATTGACAGAAATATCAATATATAGGTCTTGGGTAGAAAGTTATGAGAAATTAAAAAAGTAGAGATTTTAAAACCACATTTTATTATGTATGATAAAACAAGTAGGTTCATAATATTTTTTATTTCTCCTGCCAACTCTTTAAATCAAATATTTTATAATGTTTCCTTAGATGTGGGTTTAAATGCATTACTTGAATAATTTGAACCACACTGATAGGAGCTGTTGATAATTTTTTTTCAAAAAAGAATAACTTAAGTTAAATCAAACAATATGTATCATTTATCCTCGAAAAACATTTTCAAAATAAAATTAGGCTTCGGGTTTCCGTAAGAACACGAAAAAAAAAATGTAACAAGGTATTCTTAATATACTGGAAGATATTTCATCCTATTGCGATGTAAATATAAACTGGTGATAGAATTGTTTTTAATTTCTAGTTTAGTATTAAACATACACTCTTCCATTTAATATTCACGATCATTATATTCCATTCAAGTGGTGTGACAGCTTGCAAAAATGAGTAGCGTGAGATTTAAGGTATCCGACTGCTTTCTGAAACGTGATTTTGCAAAAGCGTATAAATGAATAATATTTTTGATATTTAGTGTCACATATATATAAAATTGTTTTAAGAATAGCATTACAATAAAAAATTATTTAAGTACAATATATTGACAAAAAAGGAACATAGAATGACCCATTTTCAAAATATTCTTCTTTTGTGAAAAATGCTTCTATTGTAATAATATTTTGCCTGTATATAGCTCAGACCTCTGTACAGAGGCTCAACTAGAATTTTTGAAATATATAACTTAGAAGTGGGTTTATCCATGTTTTACGACAACAGAGGGGAGAAATTTTAAGAAAAAAACGCCGATAATTATATATATTTAAATTGGTTGTAACTCTGAAAATAATGTGAATTTTTTTCAAAAAAAAAAATAGTTCAGACTCTTTGGAGAAGTCTTTATTTTATATAAACACACACACACACACACACACACACAAAACATTGTTATTTTAGAAGCATTTTTTATAAAAGGAAAACATTTTGAAAAAAGGTTATTGTAAGTTAATTTTTTGCCGAAATATTGTATTCAAGTAATTTTTTTTTTTTCAAAATGTCCTTAAAACAATTGTATTCTAATCTAAGTGACACTAAATATCATGGAAATTATCCATTTATGCGCCTTTTTAAAATCACGGTTCCGAACGTAGTCGGATACATTAAGAAGTTAAATAATTGGTTTATTACGCGTCAACTGCTATTAATTACAATATTTATATTTAGATATAAGTTATTCAAACTAGTGAGTATTTCAATACTACAGAGCATGTTGTTTGTGAGAGAGGAGGCAAAACACATCACAATCTCGTAGCGTGTGTTTCACACGGATTCTCTCTCCACTCTCTTGGGGTGAGGGAGACCCTTCACCTAGAATTTCACTCGAGATTTCGGCTTGCAGACGGAATCCAGCCGTTGGTTGTCAGCGTGATGTCAGATGAAAGGATTCCGCAATATTTTAGGAGTGCACGTGTGGATATGTACGGCTTAAAGCTATCTGTATAGGGAAGTCGCTCTTGCAGCTGAGAGATGGGAAAACTATACAGTGGCCGCAATAATCGAGGGACCACGAGCTCATGCCTGGCGTTATTTCTGTCATTCATAATTTCGTGCCTTAAGGTATCCGAGTACTTGCGACAAATTTTTTTTGAAAGAATGGAGATATGAGGATTTTTTTGTGATTTTTAGATTTATTTAGTATATTTTCAGGAAAAAATTCTAAAATTGTCAAGAGAAAAAAAATTATTATTAAAATCGGGAAAACTGGTAAAAATGTATAAAAAAATTACATAAACGGGGCCCGCTCTGTCCAAAACTTTTTTGGAACAAATTCTCAATTTTTCAATTTTGATGTGTTACTTTGGTACTCATGTTTGAAATGACCTTCAGAGGATAAGAGATGTTTTAATTTCTACAAAAACTAGAGCATTTTATCTTAGTGATTGTATGAAATAACTTAAAAAAACAGTGGTTATATTCACATAAAGGACTGTACATTTTGAAATAAAACAGTGATTGATAAATCTGAAGGTCTAAACACTTCTACTGTTATTCAAAACATACACAAAAAATTTCAGAAAATCAATTTGAAAACTTTTTGAGCCATCGCTGTCCCCGTTTGAGCTTTTCGAAAAAAAAACACACACTTCGAGTAAAACGCATATTAAAGTTTGACAGCTTGTGTAAAGTTATGGCATGTGCTTTTACTAAAACACTTGTAGTTTTTGTTCTAGTGAATGGAAAATAAAAAACTTGGTATTTTTATTAAGCTAATAAGATGGCATGTAAAATAAAATCATAAAAAAAAATTTGTCAATTTTTGAAAAAATTCATGATTTTATGGCAGTCAGATATCTTAATGCTCTTGCTGCGTAGTGCTACGCGTGTTACACCTACATTTGCCCGTGGAAATCGCCGGATGCCCAGCGAGAGGGTTAATGCCAGTAAAGGCCCGTCATGTAGAGAGGCTGTTGCACATTAACAGGCTCAAAGTTCTTACGTTGGCGTGATGCGCAAGTTTGGAGAGTAGCATTCTAACTCAGATGTCATCATTGCCATTTGATCTTGGTTCATAATTACGATGTCCATTGCCGATAGCTCACGTGTTGTTTCAAAATAAGGCTTTAATAATCCTTCAATCAATCAATTCATCATTTTACTTTGTTTTTAGACTTATTGTGGAAAGAGTAAGTTTCGTGAAACTAGAAAATATTTAAATTGGTAATAATATGCTACCACATATATAACAAAAGAATTGCATTAAGAAAATTAAAGAGAAAAAAAAATAGTAAGGGGTTAGTTTTTGCAAGATGCAGCACAAGTTAACCTTCGAGTTTCGGGAAGAGTCTTAGAAGAAAATACTGTTTTCTAAATTAAAAACGCCTCTAAAATATTTTTGATACCAAATCAAGGAATTACTTTTCAAAGGGGAAAAGGGAAATATTATTGTAAATTATGTCAAATAAAATTCGATGTGAACTCGAGATATTATATCAATTTAACACGAAAATCGGAAAGTTTAAAGAGCTTTGACTGACGTTTGATTATCCAGAAATCCCCTTTTCCGTTGTCAATTTGTTCTATCCGGAGCTTGAAACACCGGATCCACAGCTCCGGTCCACTTGACACCCTAGAAAAACTCAAAATTCAATCAGTTACCTACCCATCTGGAGGTAACAATGCGAGGAAAATAACGGAAAGAGGAAACAAAATAATAATACCAACTCCTTTAAAAAAGTTCCCTGTTAGTCAGAAGATAAGAAGAATGTGGAAGTTGAGAATAGGATGATAAAACATGTCGGAGAGATTTTTCTTTTCTTTGAGTAATGTCAGCTCAGAGTAATGATGGAATGCTTCTTGCAAGCAATGAAAAAATGGGAAATCAATAGGAGCTGGGGAACACGGCTCTTTAACCACGAGTAGTAATGTTAGAAGACCATGAGGTAATGTGTTCTTGTCTCTGGTGGTGAATTCTTTATCTTTTAATGGTTCATTGAAGAAAAAAGAACCTTTCTTATATAACCAAAATAAATCAGTCATTTTTTAATTGCCTAAGGAAAGTAATTTTTTTGTTCCCATGACCTGCCGTCTTGTAGTGACATATGATGATTGTGATTGCTATTATAAAATTTGTTCTATTCATTGTTTTTTTTTGTCAGGGATAAAAACAAAGATATTTCAGTTTTCTCTAAATAATAAAACAACTTTTATAAATCCTACTATTAGTTCACACTCTCTCTATATATTTATTCAATTCCTAATATTAGTTCACACTCTCTCTATATATATTTATTCAATTCCTATTATTATTTCACACTTTCCCTATACATATTTATTTAAATATATATCTTGTTCAAATTTTCAATCGTTAATAAGATATTTTATATTCATACACTCAAGTTCATATTCATTTTTTTTTAAACTTTTTGTGGATGACACTTGATGTCAATACAGTTTTTTCAATTATTAATTAATTAATTAATAGTAACAAACAAAAATAATAGTCCAACTCCCTTTACAAAAAGGAAAATCGCTCGCTGTGACCCTGTAACGCAATAAATAGCGCGTTAGACTTCTTATCCAAAGGTCATGGGGGGCCGCGGTAGCCGAGTGGTATAGGTATCGGATCGTGGCTTGCCTTGTCACGAGTTCGAGCCCAGTCATATTAAAGACCCGCCGTGTAGGGCAACGATACACGTTAAATGTGTTGAGAGCTGAAACGTCCTCCCGTTGGTGTGGTGTGGTAGTTAGGAGAGGGGGTGCGAGCTCAGGTGTCGTCCACGTCACTTAACCATGGTTCAAAATTACGTGGTCCGTCGCCAAAAGCCCTCGTGTAGCTGAACAGTGTGACGTTAATATTCAATCAATCAATCAATCAAACAATCAACCAAAGGTCATGGGTTCAAATTCTACCAGGGATGGCCTAATTTATGAATGAATAAATAGTAACAAACAAAAAAAATTGTCCAAAACCATATATAGAAAGGAAAATGGAATATTGGAAGGGAAATCACCTTCCGTTTTGCCACTTAATATTGTGATTCTGTCGTATGTATATACATATTTATGAAGTAAATAAAATAAATTTTTCTTTGTTGACCTTATTAGGAATTTACTTTAAAATTTTTTTATATTACTTGTTCATATATATATATATATTATATATACAAACACAAAATTTGTAACTATATATATATATTGTTACAAATTTTTTTTGTGTGTGTAAATAGTGTAAATAATTTGTATTTGGATGTGTAATGCTTTTATCTTACTGTAAATTGTATTTAATTTACGCGTTAAAATTGCAATATTCACAAGCAATGCCTTACGCTGTACTGGCAATTCAATGAGAACTTGGCGAAATATTGGCGATAGAGCCATGTTGGCATCATTTTTGGCGACCGAGTTGGCGTTCAATTGGGTGACCATTTTGGCGATATTGGCGAGTTTGGGACCCTCTGGATTCTTCTAGAAACGTGGAGAAATCCACCAGTTTCACACTCTATGACGCAAGCAGGAATTTTTCTGGAAGTTTCCGCTGGGCCTATAAATAGAGATACGCGCCGAAACGAGAGTCAGTCTTGATTCAACGAGTGATTAGTAAACTTGTTTTGACAGTGGTTACCGATTAGCTCGGCTGTGCTTATTTGTATTTTAAAACACTGATAATTGTGTTTGAGTGCTGTGGAAGATGTGAAGATCTTCTGGGATTTATTCTTTGAATATTGCTGCTGAATCCTGTATTTCAAGGGTTGGATTTTCCACAATAAATTCTTATCGCTCTTGAAGGACTGTCTTGTAATTGTGACTGATTTGCGTAAAATCCTTGAACCCCGATCAACGTAATAATAATAATAATATATATATATATATCGTTCAAATTTTCAATCGTTAATAAAATTATTTTTATTCATTTTTATTCATCCACTCAAATTCAAATACATTTTTTAAAACTTGCAGTGGATGACACTTGATGTTAATACAGTTTTTTCAAATATTAATTCATTAGTTTCTTAATTAATGAATAAATATTAAGAAACAAAAATAATAGTACAACACCATATATAAAAAGGAAAATCGCTCATGTTCCTGTAGCTCAATGGATAGCGCGTTGGACTTCTAATCCAAAGGTCGTGGTGTGGTGGCCGCGGTAGCCGAGTGGTATAGGTATCGGACCGTGGCTTGCCTTGTCATGAGTTCGAGCCCAGTATCACTAAAGACCCGCCGTGTAGGGCAGCGATGCGCGTTAAATCTGTCGAGAGCTGAAACGTCCTCCCGTTGGTGTGGTGTAGTAGTTAGGAGAGGGGGTGCCAGCTCAGGTGTCGTCCACGTCACTTGACCATGGTTCAAAATTACGTGGTCCGTCGCCAAAAGCCCACGTGTAGCTGAACAGTGCGACGTTGATATTCAATCAATCAACCAAAGTTCGTGGGTTCAATTACCACCTTGGATAGCCTAATTTCTGAGAATGTGATTCCTTTTCACTGTACTATTGCAAGAAAAATCGTTTTCTATTTTGCCACTTAATATTGTGATTCTGTCATATGTATATACATATTTATATTAATTGTAATTATTTAATAAGAAAAAACTAAAATAAAATTTTTCTTTGCTGACCTACGTTGGAACTGACTTAAATTTTTTTTTTTTATATATATTACTAGTTAATTATTTTATTAGCAGATTTATTATTTCATAGGGTTCTCTTTTTTCCGAAAATGTCTTTGCTACAAATTTTGAGACTCTCAAACATGGCAATAAGAGAATATCACAGAGAAAAGTATTTAATCAAAATAAAATCGTAAAAATAAATTTTAGGAAAAATTTTTCTAATTTGTATAAGTAAAATTTGTATTTACCAAAATCGTAAGATTTCTGAAATCAAATAATTTGTAAAAAAATCGGAATCTATTCACATATTTAAATAAATTTTTCTTTCGTTATTTATTGAGATAATGTAATTTCGACTAAATGTATTAGTAATTATGTAGACTTAACCTTATAATTAATCTCTGGTTTTTTTTAAGATTTACAAGCAGATTCCTGTGTGTAACCTTCATCACGTTTTTTAAAAAATTCTTGATGGGGGGGAGTAAGAATAATAACTTTAGGTACGTATATTCTATTGTATAACGCACCTTTTAAAACCAAAAATAAAATCGAGATTTACGGGTACGCGTTATATACGGCACCATTATAAAAAAGAGAGCTTTAAAAATTAAGAAAAGTGTTGAGCGTAAAATTAGATTTCTACATATATCTAAATACTGTTCATTTTAAAGAAATGACATGCATTGTCTTCCCCCTCTTTTTTTGTGCTTTAGGGCTGTACTTGTAGAAGAGTATACCATTGCTCAAAAGTCTGGAACAATGCTTCGAATAAATTACTTCGAATGAGAAAGAAGAGCATTGAACTGAAACATTTTAGATTTAAAAAAAACCAAAAAAAAACTCAGAAATAGGTGCGCGTTATGCTGCGTATATCTAAAATTTTTTAAAATGTTTGAAAGTAGAGTTGCGAATTATACGCCGGAATATTTGGTAATTTATAATATCATGTTTTTCTGTATGTTTCATAACAATACAACATAGTTTAATTCGCAATGTGTATTAGTAAAATTTTAATTAAACTTTAAATATATCTTTTATTTACTTATTTGCAAAATCAAGATTAATGTTTGTTTCTTCTATTACTATATCACAAGCTTACTCTTGTAGAGGATAAAATAATACTTTTCCGTATTAGAAGCAATACTTGTCACAAAATATAATGCCCAAAAAATATATCAATAAAAGCTTTAACTTTAAAGGGATAGTAGAAGTAGTCTAAAGATTTAAAAATATTAGAGGACAATTATTAATTTTATATTAAAAGGAAAAAAAAAAAAAGGCTGTCCTTAAAAATAAATTTTAAAAAATCGAGTTAAAAAATGCAACAATATGGAAAATATTCTTTTTAATTTTCATCTATATATTTTAAGAAATTCAACCTAACTTTTATGCACCCTGAGTCTTCTGAAATCTTGCAAGCTTCGATTCGATGCGCTTAACACGAAAACGCTTACGACGAAATATCGGTTAACACGAAATAATGCAGAGAGATCCCGACAAACTACAATGTATTTTCATACACTTTTTTCTCTTAACACTAAAGGAAAATCGCGTAAAACGAAACGCTTTCCCTTTCGAGAATGAACATAGTACGGAAAACACCAGCAGGATTGGACTGTCCTGCTGTATCATCGGCAGAATCTGTTGCAGTAGATGATGCCAGTGTGTGTACAGTCCCAATTATGGGGCAGAGAAGGACATTTTGGAATTTGTTCAAAGAGCTCAAAAAATATCATTGATGCAAATTCTGATGATGAAAATGAAATGAATAATACAGCTCCTGCTCTTACGTCATCTTAAATGAGGAACATCATGAAAAGTATGTACAGGTGTTAAGACGCATTCCAATGGTGAAATGAATAACAAAATAAACGACATTGAGCAATTTGTAGACAATTTTATGCTAAAAAAGAAAATGCGAAAGAAATCAGATCATTTTTGAAAAACTCATTAAATGTTTTGTTTTTTCAAAGCCTTGAAAAGTTTACATTGCATTTCATTGTGAATGTTTTTGTTTCATCGATTTTTGTTAAATACATGCATATCTACATATCTATGTAAGTAAAATGTACTCTAACAACCTTAATTGTGTTGAAAAATGAAATTTTTTTTTGCAATATACTTTAACAGGAAATTCTTTAAACACGAAAAAATATTTCAGTTTCCTCAGTTTCGTGTTAAGCCATTTTCCCTGTATATACATACACAGTCAAACCTTCATATTACCAACCTCTATATTGCGAATTTTTCTATATAGTGAACTTTTTCCTGGAACCAAGAACATTTTACGATTTTCTTCGTAAAATAACCTCTCAATAGCGAAGTGCCTTTTCTATATAACGAATTTTTTTGTGATTCCATTTTTTTCTCCCTATTTTTAAAGTATTTCTGGACATTTCAAGTTATTCTCTTATTTAACATATTTTATGGTGGTCAAAAATCTTGAATTGGTTTTATTAGGTGCCAATTTTGCCAAGAGCAATAGAATTCTGGGAGTTTCATCCAAGAAATGCAACCTTAAACCCTCATTGTCCAGTTTATTAGAAATATTTTCGATATTCCCTTTCACCCTCAGTGGAGTTGTCTCGTGTACTTGAACTAGTCTCCGTTCATTTGTATTTAGCGTTGATCAGTCGTACTGGTGACTTCGTAGCAATGGATGACTAGAAAAATTTAAGAGAAGATGCGAAAAAATACACCTGGAGGGATTTTTGCTGCATTGCAAATATATGAGGTGTATTATGAAACAAATATTTTTTTTCAAGCAAATAAACTCAAACAAAATTAACAGATTTTATGAGAAATTAAATTTAAGTACGCATGTGGTAATGTATGCTTATAATTTCTAGTTACAAAATTAAAGTATGTTTAAAATTACTTGTATGCTTTATAAATTAGAAAATGTCCTTAAAATTCATTAGTTTTAATATAAAATTATTTTCTCTTAATGTTGAAAATACATTCTTCCTCGACATTCTTTTTTCTTGCAGTTTTCTTTCTTTCTTTTTGATGGATAAGATAAATGAAATAAATAAATGTTAATATTTACAAAAAAGGGGTGGATAATTACCTTTTTTACTATATAGTGTTTTTGAATATAAAATTTGTTTTATGTGGTTTGTAAAGTATATTGAAAGAGATGAAACTCCTTTTAATGAATTTTGCATATAACGAACTTTCTTTCGGGATTTAGCGACTTCGTTAAATAGAGGTCCAACTGTGTATATATATGTGTATGTGTTATATATATATATACACTTTTATTTTATGATTACATTGTAACCAACTCATATACCAGGGATAGCGAACCAGTGGCACGCGTGCCATTGATACACGCGACACAATATTTTGGGCACGCCACAGTTTAAAACGGTTTGCATTTTAATTCAAAATAACTAAGTTCAATATGAAGTATGAGAAACTTGAGTGATCGGTCGCAGTTTTCAGCGAGATTTTCTCAGTTCAAAGAATTATCGGAAACTCAAGTTTTTTTATGTAACTTGATGTGACTTCATTTAATAAACTGGATTTGTTACAGTTCTATTGGTTGTAAATTGAAAAAATTGAAGTGTAACTTTGATTGATTCCCAGTCTAGTTCAATATGGATTAAAAATTTTGTTGAAAAAGGAGAAAGTTGGAGTTGATTAAAACATGAAGATTAACAAGCAATATAAGTAAAAATGTTTGTAATGAAATTTTGGAAACATGGAATTCAATTCTAGATACATTTAACTGTTTGAGAAAACTGGCTCATGCTATTTTAACCATATTTTCATCTACTTATGCCTACGAGTCATTATTTTCAGAGATGAATAACATTAAAGATTCATTTATAAACCGTTTGGAAGATGTCTTCAATTCAGCTTGCATTCTGGTAAAAGTAACATCTTACTATCCTAATACAAGTTATTTGTCATCTAATCTATCACAACAGAATTCACAATAATGTTACATTAATTTCAATTACACGTATAAATAAAAAAATTTACTACTCGTCTGTGCACAATGTATTTTTTCGTTGTAATTAAAGAATTTTAAGTTGTTAGTATTTAGTTTTATTATATTTTCTCAATAATCACAAGTCAAAAATATTTGATGGCACGTCTATACCTCCTTAAACATTTCTTAAAGAAAAAATGGCATGTTGATCCAAAAAGTTTCGCCACCCCTGTCATATATACCGTGTTATTATTTCTATCAGATTTTACCAATGAAAATGTATATTAAAGAAACCAATACGGCCATCGGTTTTCAATGCAAGAAAGGTTTTTCAAGCTTGAGTAAACTAAAATGGATTAGTTTATTTGCTCTTTGTCATTGAGTTTTCTTTATAACCTTCCTTTTCTGATGCCCAAACAGCCATTTTCTGCTTCAGTCAATAGAGGCAAGAGACTCTACAAGCCATACAATGAGTGTTCTTAGTGCATTTAAGGTTCCGATATAAACGAACATCTGGGTTGTACTATTTGCTTCGTCTTGAAAGTGCCTCGAGCGTGTTTGGAATTGCGTTTTTGTCATCGTACCCAACTTGAAATAACGTTTTGCTGCCTCAGGCAATTCGTATAAGCCGCGGAATCACAAACACAACTTAACAAAAACGACCGTGGACAAAATGGAAGTTTCGCGGTTCTGTTCAAATAAAAGTGTAATTCATCACAGAAAATATAAAATTTCATGAATGTTGGATAGATTTGATTAATATATAAATGTGGTGAAGAGCATAAAAAGTTAAATAAATAATACGTATCGTAATTAATACAAAATAAACATGGAAAATCGACAATTTTGTTCATTAGCCCATTCATGAACAACTATTTTGGAAGATATTTCTTCATGACAGAAAATGATACTACTTTAATTTTTAATGCTTGATTTTAAAATATCCAAATACTTACTATATTTCAAAGGGTAAAAGGTAATAGCTAAATAAAATATTTTATAAAAAAGATACGATGAACACATTTATAACACTTTTTTAGCTATGTTGCATGCATGTTTAAAAATGAGTATTCTAAGTGAACACATTAAAAATGTTGAGTAAATTATTTTATGATATGAATTTAATTTAACGTACATATAACACACACTTTCAACACACAAAAAAATTGAAATTTCCAGATGCGTGTTATACGCCGGATATAAAAATGATGGCTTTAAAAATAAATAAATAAATAAAATAAAAAAAGTAAATAAAAATAAAAAGAAAAACGAGCATGATAAAATTAGACTTCTACATATTTCGAAATATTGTTTGTATTTATAAAAAATGACATACCTTATGAACTTTTAGTGCTGTAGTTTTGAAAGTGCACTATATTTTCAAAAGCCCGAGATAATATCTCGAATAAATTACTCCAAAACATAAGAGCATTTCACATGTTCATCTCGAGTTTTTTCGTAAAAAAAAGGAATGCGCGTTATACGGCGAATACACCTAAAAATTAAAAAAATTGCAGTTTGAAAGTATAGGTGTGCGTTATATATATATATACTCGTATATATACCCCGAAATATACAGTAATTAAGCTAAAATTGCTAGAGGAGGTAACCAGTTTGGCATTTTGTAACTCATCAATACAGTGATGCCTAAAAATAAAACAAACTTTTTAAAGAAGCTAATTAATTTTTAAGTGAAGACGTATTATTATGACATCGAAGGCAAAAATTCCGCGATATTGGTAAAAATTAAAAATTATTTTTTCATTAAATGCGAGAGAACATGGATTTTCACGGATAAACTCATTTTGTCTTTATATTTTTGCTTCTTAATAAAAATATGTAGCACATTGAAGACAATAAAAGAATACGAAGTGAATACAGTCAAAACAAGTAATATATAAAAAAAAAATTAGAGTCAATTCCTACTTAGGTGAACAAAGAAAAATTTTATTTTAGTTACTTTTTATCAAATAATTCCATTTAATATAAATACGTATATACATATGACACAACCAGAATATTAAGTGGAAAAACATCTTTTAAATTAACATTAAAGACTTTTTGAACAGATTAAATTTGTAACTACATTTTTTAATAAAAGTTTAATATAATAGGCATGAACTTATCTCAAAACCACTGTAAAAGGAATGCTGACGTCTAACTATCATATGATTATTCAGTTCAAGTTAAATCTTCATCACTAATTTAATGAAAGCTGTTTTATCCAATGCTGCTGCCATCTAGAGGAATAATATCTACTGAAATATATTTCTTAAACTATAATTTATTAATTAAATTTAAGTAATGAATTAGTATTTGAAAAAACTGCATTAACATCAACTGTCATCCACTATACGTTTTAAAAAAGTGTATTTTAGCTCGATGGATGAATAAAAACTAATTTTATTAACAATTGAAAATTTGAGCAAGATTTATAAATGAATATATATTGGGAGAGTGCGAACTAAAATAGTAGGAATTGCGAAAAATAAACCTTTATATACCAGAGCATGCTGCGGCTATATTTGAACGACCTTTCGATAAAATAAGCCTTAAAAGTAGTATTTGATTCTTTGTATGTATTTCGAATAAGTACAAGTAAAGTACTGCTTTATACTTTCAATAGTTTTATGTTATCAAAGACATGTGGACTGCAAATCTTTCTCCTTTTGATAGTTTTTTATTTCCAGTTTTTGATTCCTTGAATTTGAAAGTTTAGTCTATCACGCTGCATTTACATCAAAGCATAATGTTTGAAATGAAATATAAGATTTCAAAAGGAATACGAAGAATTTGAAAACCTTTAGTACTTTGATACTTTACTAGCTTATCAAATGGAGGAAAATTTTCTGGATTGCAAGAATTAAAAATAGAAATCTTTTATGCTTAAATTTAATATTTTCAACAAAAAAGGGAAAAAAGCAACTTTTTTCGTGGTTATTGACATTTTCTGAGGTAAACAGCACGCTTGATGTCAAAAAAAGGGTATAATTTGAAACCGCTGGATAAAACTTTCTTTCCAATTTCTATGATCTCAAATTTTCGATGCTCTGCAATAAAAAGCTTTACTTTTTATGTACGAAAACATGTTTTTCTTGGATCCGAAGGCATGTCATGTCACTTTTTAGAACTCGCATTAAGTTGTGCACGCTCTTGAAAATATTCGACATAAATTGATTCGGAGAATTTTTTCCCCCCTCAAAGTAGAAAGTCAAGCCATATAAAGTTACAGAACTCTTCACACACACACACACACAGAGAGAGAGAAGGGAAATTTTTCAATACTCTGAACCGTATATTCAATACATATATGTAAAAATGTATTGAATTTGAATACTGTAGTTTAATAATGATGCTCAGAATTTTTATGGGTTATCTGCATTTTTTTTCGGTTTATAAGTTGTTGTTCAATACAAAATACCAGAATTTCATTTTAGAAATTTAGGGAAAAGGATTTTAAATGTTGTTTTTACATTATTTTCTTTTGCAAAATATATATAATTTAGAATATGTTTTGTAACTCTATCCATAAATTTTCAAGATTCATATGTGAATTTTTAATTGCTAAGCAAAAGCGCATCATGCTTATTATTTTTGCAATTTAATTAGCATTTTTTTAAAGAGATAAAGCAGAATATATTCTGTTAAAAATTTTTAATTTAGAATATTGCATTTTAAATGCATTTTGCCTCATTTGTCAGCAAGTTTTTTTTTTAATATTTTCGTAATTATTGGTTGTATTTTGGGAATGAAATAAGATTCTCGAAAACAACGGTTGTAAACCCCGTTAAACTAAAAAAAAAAAGCACAATTTTCTATTTTACTTGAATTTCCGCAATACAAAATTAATTGCTCTTAAGTTAAATTATACCAATTAATTATAGAGCTTACTTTTTTTTTTTTGAAAAAAAGTAGCATCTCGCGCGGCTTATTAAAATAATTAGTTTGAATGTGACTTGTGTATGTGATTTATAGAACTAATGAGGAAAAGAACATGGCATTGTAGTTATTAATTAGAGAATTCAAATGAATAACTAATCTACTGAAAAAAAATAGTGGACTTTTCTACTTAATTACAGGTTATAAAAATAAAAAAGATTTGTATGTGTACGCGCTCTTCAAAAAGAGAAAGATACGTAAGAGAAATTCTAGAAAGGGTAGATATCAGCCACCTGAATTTTTAGTAAATATTCTTTTAAACTATATGATATTTTTTTTCAGTTGATTTGTTTACTGACATATCTTTTAGATATTTATGATTCTCCTGTGAAGCAGTGATTTCATAAAAAATACATAAACATACATTACTGTGTGATCGTGAATAATTGTACCACTTAGGAATAATCATTAATAATAAATACAATTCATTCCGCTGATTACTTATAGTGGTTAAAGTAAAAACAAATTTACTGAGTATTAAAGTAAAATAATGTTGAAAATCAATATTGGGCAGCCAACACGAGCTGCGATTGAGAACTTCTACACATTGCGGTATTAAGTGAATATTAACGTCGCACTGTTCAGCTACACGAGGGCTTTTGGCGATGGACCACGTAATTTTGTACCATGGTCAAGGGACGTGGACGACACCTGAGTTAGCACCACCCTTTCCTAACTACCACACCACACCAACGTGAGGACGTTTGAGCTCTCGACAGATTTAACGTGCATCGCTGCCCTACACGGCGGGTCTTTAGTGGTACTGGGCTCGAACTCATGACATGCCTGCCATGATCCGATACCTTGACCACTGGACACCAACGGGGATGTTTGAGCTCTTGACAGATCTAAGGTATCCGAACACGTTGAAAATGACCAAATTCGATCAAGACAGATATTTTTTGATTTTTACTTTATTGAATAGAAATGTCTTTTGGCTTCACAAAAGATACTTTGTTTTGTTTCTACGCTTCCTAGAGGCCAAGTTACATTCAATTTTGTAAAATTAGAAAAACTGGAAGTGGGTCTTTGATCTATCAGAATTGGGCATTTAAATTGCTCAAAATCTATCATGGAGAGTCTGATAACTCAAAATGTTACAAATATATTTCTATAAAACTTTTTTAACCTGATATTTATGTTATTTTCTAGAGGATGTACTAAAATATTTCTTATTGTATGAATACTTTTTGAGTTATGACTTGTTATTTAAATAATGTTGGCATTAAGAACGTCACATTTCATATAATATTTACTCGATCAGCTCTAAAATTTTCAAATTTTAATAAAACATTAAAATATTAGTACATTTTCTTGATAAATGCATCTAATTTGTTTTAGTAATACTTTTACTAATATAAGTTTATTACTTTTTTCTGTAACTGCTTTGAAGTTTTTCAAAAATATTGCTAAAATTTCACTTATAATTGTGATTTTTGTTAAATTTCGGCAATTTATTGTAAATATTGTTGGTTAAATAATAATACTTTTTGGTATTAAGTTCTAAAAAAGCATTTTTAATGTTTAAATATGCTATTTTGTTAAAAAGTACTCCGAACGTGTTCGGACACCTTAACGTGCATTGCTGCCCTACACCGCGGGTCTTTAGTGGAACTGGGTTCGAACTCGTGACAAGGCCAGCCACGATTAGATACCTTGACCACTCGGCTACCGCAGCGTTATTAAACCAAAATTTATCTGGATAGCATACTAAGGAATGGCATTTTCGATGGGCTTTATCTGATGCCGCAGTTCAACGGCACTTTTTGTACACCGAGCGAGAGTACGTGTTAACCAAGAGGTTATGGTCACAGATTCATAGCCAGAGTGTTGCGGGCTCAAGTACTTGTACCACTGAAGATTCACCTTGCATAGGGAGCCAATGCACGTTAAATTATCTAGGCTCAATGTCCTCCAAATGGTGTGGCAGTTAGAAAACGGAGGGGGATGTCAGCTTATGTTTCGTCGTTGTCACTTGATTTAGGTTCAAAATTAAGAGGATCATCACCAATAGCCCTCGTGTTACATTATAGTGAGACGTCAATATAAATCTCCCTCTCATTTTGCCCACAGAGCGCATCGCCGATCCATGTACAGTAGAACGTCGTTTATGAGAATCAATTGGGATCGGACACCGTTGGGATACGCTATTGTTCGGATAACCGAAAACCGAATGCCCTCCATGCAGTATATGAAACCGGACACTATACGAATATTGAAAATCATCACATGCGGAAAACGTGCTTGAAGAAAAAGCAAAATAGGTGCAAAATGTTGCAATTTTACCTTTATTGTGGACAATAATCACTTATTTTTCGCTGCATCATTGTACACCTTCGTTTTTTCACTGCAATGTCTCTGATTCTTTTGAGAAGCAGTAGTTGAATAGGACAGCCCTCTGATTGTTGTTCGTACTACTCCATAGCTGTCTCTAACGTAGAAAACACGCCAGCGTTTGATGGAACCTTGCTACTTTCGTTGTTGTGTTGTCCTCGTCTTCATCCATTTTATCATCGACAGTGTCGAATTCTTCGTGCACGGAAGTCACAATCTCGTCATCATTTAACATTTGAAATCCACAGTCTTCTGCATCGCATGCCATCCAGGTTTCTACATCTTCTTCATCGCATTTTAAGTTTTGTCTCTATGTTCAAGACGTTGCGCTTCCGTTTTAAATTCGATGCCATAGTAGCTCACAACTCAACAAAAGAGCACGCATACACTCCCCTCACTTGGAAACAAATTGACCTTATATTCCGCACAGAGGTTTACCAAATCACACTAATTCCCCAAATATCCCTGACGTTGGGTTTTCCCGTCACTTTTGGTCTCACGCGAAACAACTGTTGAGCATAGCACTGTTTGGAAACGTATTCATATACAGTACATGTAGTTGACGAAAAAAAAAAACTGGTCAGGATATTTGACGCTCCGAATAATAAACGTTCGGATAAACGACGTTCTACTGTAATACCAGATATGCTCAATCTATCATGACCATTTGGATAGCAGTTAGGGTCTCGAACTCATAGCTGGCATTGTCGAGTCATGATTTAGAGTCCTGGTGCTTCAGAAATCTCACCATGTAATGGAGTTGACGCAGGTTTAATCTCTGAAAGCTCAAAGTTTTTATGTGACGTGTAGAAATTTGAAAATTGCGGTGCCAGCTGAGGTGACTTCTTCGTTACTTGACCGAGCTTCAGACTTATGAGTTCCGCCGCCAATAGTTTCGAAGTAGCTTCAAATTGTGATGTTAATAAATCAATATTCTACACATGCATCGCTCTTACATCATAACCTTCATATGAGTAAGTACTTCATGATACCAAAGTCCCCCTCTTATCTAAACCTATCATGCGACTGCGTTCAAAATTTTTTAGAAAAACTCACGTGACATTTTACATTTTTGGTGGAGCATCACAGTTTTGAGTTACAATTTTATTTATTCAATTTATTTATTCCCCATTATACCTCAATGTGGAAATTTTGTCGAATAACAACTCAAATCCAGGATTCGAATTCAACATAATAAGATAACACGTCCTATCCCATAGTGTGAAAATTTAATAACTTTTTGGTACCAAAATATCCAGCAAATAAAACGTTTGTTTGAAACGTAGGTATTGATTGACTTTAACTTTTTCTGTGATAAACTTACTGTTTTTCAAAAATTTAAATTATTTTTTTATTTTAATTTTTCCTAGGAGACTATTTTATTAGCTCTAAATGTGGTGGAAAACATTGACATTAGCCCATGTTTTTGAAAAACAGAATAAGCTTATATTTTAATGTAAAAATGAAAATGCAAAACGAAATGCTTTTAAAATGAAAATGCAACAACAACAACAACAATAAGATAAATTTCTAAACTAAAGATCATTAAATTTTTTAAAAAAATTAAGCGTTTGTTACTGAAAGCAATTTATCAACATGTCTGGTATTCAGTGCCTGGTTTTATATAGCTTTGTGCGTTTGTGATCCAGTCGATACACTAATGTACAAAATAGTTAAAAGCTTTATATACCCTTTTTTTTAAGAGTGGGTGAGGAAAATAATTTTTCATTAACCATCAATGCATTGGGTATCACCAGAAAAAAAGAATATGGTTGAATAAAGCAAAGCGAACAATGAAGTTCAGAAACACTACAGAGTGTTTCGTTCTACATACATGTAGGGAAGTGACATATACTTCGTGCATGATTGCACATTTTCCCGGCTTAAAAATTTACTTCCATAAATATATGCACATATTAGATTTAAGGCATGAGGGGTTTGGGGTCTTTTCCAATTATAAAAATCCACCAGACGTCTTCTTTTGAGGACACATAAAGCAGTTGGAGAAGGAAGCACTTGTAAATTCTTTAGAAGTTCTTGCTGCACGAGCTTGTCTCTATGAAAAAGTTAATGGTACATCAAGGGGTTTCCTCGTAGGGTTAGACAGTTCTTTCTTTTCCCGTGCTGATTGTGCAACGAAGCTCACCAGAAGTAGTTTCTTAAAGTATTTCTACAGGACAAATGACATTGTGACATATACATCTGTTACTTTATTTTTTCCCATCTAACGAAGGATTAACGTGGACAAGGGACTTCTTTTTTCTGCCAGTCTGTGCAAATTTCAGCCTTAAGTTCTAAAGCAAATGCTATTTATGTTGGTGTATACTGTCACCTTTTTTATTGTAAGATTTTGACGGCTAACTTCTATTGAATCTCAATAAAATCCCGTTTTACCATTTTAACAAGGAATGCAATATCGCATGAATTAGATTTTTTAAGAGATTATAGGGAATCTGTAGATCTTTAATGAGAGAAAAGTAAGAAAAATGGAAGGTCAGCTTACCTAAACTGCGTAAACTAAAAAAAAGTTGTAGCTAGTACTATTTATTATATATATTTAAAATTTTATTTCTTTCTAAGCATCGCATATCACAGAAGTTAGAAACAAAATTAATTGCTTTATAATTTTTAACATAGTTACACGAAAAATAAGAATAGATGAAAAAAATTGAAATTTATTTAGTCGAGGATAGAGTTTAAGGTTTCCGTAAATCGTCTAAAATTCCTTTTTCACACTATTTAAAATGGTCCTACGTTTAACAAATTACATAAAGAAATATTTAGAATAAGTTATTTCGATCAAAAAATGTGTTATATATAGTTATTCAAAAAATAAAAAGCGTCTGTGTATGATACATACATATTATATTTTATAAAATAATAGCCATAGGAATTATTTTTAATTGTAAATTATGATGTATTTTTAGACAGTTTACTCATGCAAAACTACAATCAAATGAACGATGTTTTACAAGGGAAAGCAATATATATATATATATTTCCTTTTTAAATTATTCCTAACAAAACTAATTTTAATTTAAAGGGATCTCTGAGTTCAAAGCAGTGATGAAACTTCAGTGATGCTTTAAACTGATAAACAATATCCTAAAATTATATAGTATTTATGATCATATGTCTTGTGCACAGTAATTTGTATTATAGAGGTAACTCTTCCCCCCCATGTGATTTTGTGTAATATTCGGGGAATTGTTTGGTTTTTTAAGAAGTTGATCCTGAATATTAAAATCACTTCGATACCCAAGTAGTCACGGTCACGAACTCAGAGCAGACGTTATTGTCGTCGAGTAGAGAGTTCGAGTTATATCATAAAACCTTATTGTATAACTTGAATTTGATTTGATTTGATTTTTTACTAACGTAGCAAGGATGGTTTTGCAGCAAGAGAAAAATACTTCCAGCATACATTTAATTCTCCTGTTATAGAAGCAATTTACTATATGTGGAAAGAAATTTTTTTTTAAATATTCTTTATATTGACCATACAAAATTCTTAAATTAAATAGTTTTAATTTATTAAAGTACCTTGAGAGAAAATTTGACTTTTTATAAATGTTATACATATTTAGAAAGAAGACATCTTTTAAAAAATTACGTGTTAAGATATACGTCTTAAAACATAAATAAGAAAGAGTAATAAGAGCGATTATATATTTAAGTAAAAATGAACATTCTAGATCATGAGTCAGCAACCTATGTTCCGCGTGCCACATGTGGCACACTGTACAATTCTCAGTGGCACTCTGCACTACTCTACAAATTTGTCAATTTTTGAGTGGATGGAAGTTGACAAATTTGTAATGAACCTAAATTGGTAAACATCTTCATTTTTATGGGCACATTTATGGAATTATGAAAAAAACTTAGACTTATGAAAAAAACTAAGGATAAATTTACAGCTATTTTGTAACTTATTGAATGTCATTGATAAAGAAATTTAATTATTTGAAGATAGAAAATTGCATGTACGTTTACTCTTGGTTCTACATATCTAAGTAAAAGATCTTTCCTCATGTGAAATACATTTCGAGTTCGCAAAGAAATTGTTTTACAACTGAATGCTCAGAATCGTGTCAAATTGAAAATCCCTAATTACACCCCTGATTTTGAGATATGAAAGTGTAGAGTGGTACAGGCACAAAATTCACATAAAATTTTTCTTTTATTTAACTATAATGATGTGAAATACTTATATTTTATAGAAATACTATTTTTTATTTTATTAAACACGCAAGAAAATACATAATATACCGTACAATTTTAATTTTTTTGTTGAAGAAATAGTTATATTTTATGCTATTTATTTTTAAGTTAAGAAATATCTTTAAATGATGCAATTTTAATATATGATAAAACTGTAAATATATATTATTTATTTCTGTTCTCTAATCTGCATGCATTATTGTGGTAATTGAAGTGTTTCAAAAATGTCCTACTATGTGGCACGCTGAATCATATTGGTAGATTAGTTTGGCATACCACAGCTAAAAGTTTACCAACCCCTGTTCTAGGTTAAGAATTTTTTTCCCCTGTTTCTAGATGTATACACTAAAATGAGAGTTAATAATTAATGAGCTTGATATTTGCACGAAAATATCTATCAGTCTTACTAGGATAAAAATAAAATATATAAAAAGATATTTCTAACAAAATAAAATATATATAAAAGCTGAAAATCAATATCCGAATTTAAATAGAATTACAATACTTAGAACTTAACTATAAAATCGAGGAGTTAAGACCTTAAATATACATAAACTATTGTTCACTAAAATTTACAGAGTTAGTATTTGATACTTTCAATATCAAAATGCATGTGCATTCTTAAACGTTTGAGAATTAATCTGTGTACAAGAAATCCAGTTTTAATTTTTGATGTTTGCTTTGATCTGAAAAATAAAATGGGAATTTAATAATTTTGAACTTTTATCCTTTCTCCATCCAAAATCTTTCCTTTTAAGATCAAATCTTAAGATTTCGACATTCAAATTATAAAACTTAATAAGTTCTTATGCTTGATTCAAATTATAAGAACATAATTGTAAGGCTTACAAATATTTGCTTCAAAGAGTTTTTCCTTAATTGTTGCTATTGCGGTTTTTATTCCATCTCTTAATAACACGTAGAGCAGTTTAGTTTCACTGTCGGTTTTAAAGTGAAAAAATTAACTTTTTCAAAATTCTCCATTTTGTACAGTTTAATTTACTTTTGTCATAGTTGCATGAATTTTGTGAAATTTTAACTCAGATAAATTTTTAACAAATAATTAAAGATAGATTTCGAAAAAAGACGCAATATTCTCCAATGATCGTATATGAACGCAGTATTTGAGTATAGTCATGGTACCAAATTTGTGACTAGTGTTGTTTCTTTTGAGTCGTGGGTTCCTACTCTGTGGAAGGGTTAGTGTACTCAAAACCAATCGAGGCTCAAAATTCTTACATTGGTGTGAAAGTTTGGAGAAAGGGATATAATTTCAGATGTCATTCCCCCTCATTTGACCGGGGTTAATCAGGGAGAAGGTGCGCACTCTATACTAACGTTAGTGGTCACGCGGGGGTGACTGAGTCACCCCAATCCTTTTTTTAGAATTATTTTTTACTGCATACCATAAAATAAATATATTTACCTACATATAAGGACTTTTCAATTTTTCCTTGATAATTTGAGAAAAAATCTAATCAAAATGAGCTAAAATGTTTCAAATGTACATAACTTTAATAAATGACACAAATTAGACACTTTCCATTGACATTAAAGGAATGACATTTTCAGGGAAAACTGTCATATTTTGTTCAAGTTATTGTTGTTTTATTGTCCTTTGATGATCGACAAATAGCAATTTGAACTTTTTTTTTGCTTGTGTCTATTTGACAGGGTGCAGTGTGGTACGCTTGTGGCTTCATATCTTTCTTGAAGCAGTTTTTTACGTAGCATTTGAAAACTTTCTTTTCAAAGAAAAAGTTTCGTGTTCATCACTTTTCTCAAATTTACTTTCTCTATCACGACTAATATCCATTATTTCATCAGGTTCTTCCAATAGAGATCGCTCAGATGGCCATTCCTTTCTTTATGTTCTCTTCATTTACATTTTATATTCTCTTCATTTGCGTTTATGAATCATAATGAGTCGTACAACACAGCAATCAAAACCTCTAAGTCGTTTACAGGGAAAAAATGTAGCTTGTTCATTGAAAATATTTTGGAACAAATGTGGTCTCTCGGGGAACTCAATCACCCCAAGTACCTTAAGATCATAAGAAAAAGTTTGCTATGCCCAAAAAAGGAGATACGGGATAAATACATTTTAGTTCCCATGAAGACTGTCATATAGGAGGATACTGATAAGGTAATTGGTAACAAATAAGCAGTTTTCCCAAAATTTAAGATTTCGTGAGCCTGGGGTGACTCTGTGCCCCGGAAGACCACTCCCGGATTAAAAAATTATGAAATCAGTTGCCAGTAGCTTTCGTAATGCTTCCAAGTGTGACGTTTATAAATAATCATTTACTCAGTAGAAGTCATTAGTATACGACTGGGAAAGTCCCTGTCTCTGTTCCATCATAAATCATCGTATTTTGCCCAATAATGGAGACCGTTGCAAGTTAACTTCAACTTTGCTTCAGAACCTTCTCGTGGTGTAGTGTGGAAATTAAGGCTGTCTTCGGTAAAAGTACGAGAGCTTGAACTAAACGCGAAGCAGAAAATTCAGGCAGAAAAAATAGCTCAATTTCTATAGAAATTTGCAATATTATAACTCATATCTCTGTTAACAATATAGTGTTCTTAAAAATGCTAGAATATTCCATGAATATTTGCTTTTTGTTATAATACGTGAAGGCATAGCCCATTTAACATTACGGTATATGAGAAAAAACGCGAAACATATTTTATACCAGAAAAAAACGAATGAACTCGGTTAAAAACGGAAAATATGATAAAAAAATACTGCTCTCTACAGGATAGTGAAGCCAGAATATCATATTAACGTTTCATTTCTTTTATATCTGAAAAAATGTTCCAAATTCGGGTCCTATTCTTTAACATTAACCGAAGAAAACCTTAAGGTATCCGACTACGCTCGAAACCATGATTTTAAAAAGGCGTATAAATGGATAATTTTCATGATATTTAGTGTGACTTCGATTGGAATACATGTATAAAATTGTTTTAAGGACATTTTGACAAAACAAAATATTTAAATACAATATTTCGCAAGAAAATAACTTAGAATAACCTTTTTTCAAAATGTTCTCCTTCTGTGAAAAATGTTTCTATTATAATAATATTTTGTGTGTGTGTGTGTGCTCTTATAAATTAAAGACTTCTCCAGAGAATCTGAACTAGGAATTTTGAAAACTTCGCATTATTTTCAGAGTTACCACCAAATGAAATAATTATCGGCGTTTTTTTCTTAAAATTTCTCCCCTCTGTTGTCGTAAAACATAGATAAACCCACTTCTAAGTTATATATTTCAAAAATTCCAGTTGAGCCTCTGTACAGAGGTCTGAGCTATATACAGACAAAATATTATTATAATAGAAGCATTTTTCACAAAAGGAGAATATTTTGAAAATGTTCATTTTTTGTCAAAATATTGTACTTAAATAATTTTTTATTGTAATACTATTCATGAAACAATTTTATATACATTTTCTAATCTAAGTGACACAAAATATTATAAATATTATCTATTTACACGCTTTTGCAAAATCACGGTTCCGAACGTAGTCGGATACCTTAAGTGAAGGAGATGGATGTGGTAGCTTAGGTATTGTTCTTCTGACTTGACTTGATAATAATTTGATTGATAATTGATTCAAAATTACAAAATTCTTCATTTATAGCTTTCTTGTAACTTTCAGGGGTATCACATTTTTTAAAAATATTTATAATTATCCAAGACTGGACACATATAGGTGAAAATTGTTGACATTTCAATATTTAAAAATTTTGTGACGAATTTATAACCTTAGATCTCTAAATTAAAATTAATTTCTAACTGACAAAACATTACAGATTATTAATTAGCTGTATCTATCAGAAAGCAATAAATGTTTCTTAGATGTATTCTTATCGTGTTTTAAGTAATAAATTCACTTTTTTGAAAGCTCAATCCTTTTCCTTGAGAGCACTGCATTATTTATATTTTGGTTGTAAAAAAAGTCAAGCATGTCATTAATTTGAAGTTTCATACTATTTTTTCATTTGTATTTGTCAATTATTCGTAAGTTTTTTTTCAATATAATTTCAGGGGTTACATAACTATAGTATATAATATATAATTAACTTCAGTCAAAAGATTAAAATACTTGGTATACTCTTTTTACAAATTGAACAAAATTGTTATTATTTATTTAACTCATCATTAAGTCTTCTAACAAAAGAATGTCTAATTAAATGAAGATAACGTCAAGGTAACGTTGACGCGAAGAACAACGCGGCCTTTTTTAAAAGCGACGTCTTCTTTAAAAATCTCGGAGTCATTTTCCCTCATTTAATTATTACGTCAGAAGCACCTCATAACTACATCCTACATAAAATATGCAGAACACTCAGCCCTTCAATGCAATACTTGGCATAATGATAACTTATAATATGAAAGATGCCCAGATAATGAAAGCGGCAGAACGGCCGAAATCTCTAGATATTATTATTTATTCCGCAATGCAACGAAAGAAAAATAAAAGTTTCCGACAAGACGAAAAGGAGAAGGTAAAAAAAAAAAGTTCCCCTTTGTGAACAAGAAGTGTCATTGGAATAATAATCACTGATATCAGAATATTAACTTGAAACCAATGATAATGATAGGGGGTGAGGCAGCAATATAATGTGCTCGTAGAATATCAAGAGCGGACCAGATGGTTACGACACCGACAACCTGCATATGTCACTCAAGAATACCGAGCCATAATTACACACACAAGCAAAATATGTCCCTCGAACTTGCTGGACGTCCTGACAGATAGCTTTGAAAGACCAAAAATTAAGGGCATCGTACTTCTAGGAAAAAATAACGAAGAAAGGAGGGATAAAAACAGTCTATGCGAGTTTATTTTCCGATTTATTTCATACGGTACACTAAATTTTTAAAGGTGGAAATGATTGCATGATTTGTACTTTTATAAATCTATCTGATACATAGTTAAAGAAGAGAAATCGTTGTTCGATAAAAGAGGAATATTTGAAGATTGTGAAAGGGAGGATATTGTGGAGAGTTTTTTTTAAGCTTTCATTAAAGACATTGGTATTAGAATTTAAACGGAGCTGTTGGCATGTGACATCAAACATCAACTCGAGATAGATTTAGAAGAAAATAGATTTTCCTCCCTCTGATTTGTGTGATGATAGATCTCTAAGGAGGTGAATTTCATCGATTATATATGGTACCGTTAAAATGTGAAATCTGTTATTTCATAGAATAACTAGTTATATCACATGAAATAACTGGACAAATGTGTTAAAGTATATAAATTATTGAATTCTATGATTTAATTAGATATTCTATAAAATAACGATTACTTGATCTTTTTTTAAAGTATGAAATACAGCACTTGGAAATTCTTTGAAATATATCGCATTACATTCCGTTGCTTTTAAACGTAGAGTTTAGGTGGTGTATATATTTTAACGTTTTACATTTTGGATTATTAACAAGCATTTTTGCAACCTGTTTTCAAGCAATGACTTCTACAGGGATGGGAGACTAACCTGTAAGTAAGAAAGATTTAAATCTTTATCAAATAAACGTGGGACAAAGGAAAAAAGTGCTGCACTTGCTCGTGAAAAATTAACTCTGATAGCAGAAGTAAAAAGTGAAAAAGTACCACGTGTGACTATTGATTACTCCAGCATTACGATATCTTTGGAAGTTCAAGGAGTAGAAAAGTTAATTGTGCGTGTGCTAGAGTAACAGAAGAAAAACATATACTCCCCCCCCCCTTTCTGTTTAACTAAGGTTAGCAATATGAGCAATAATAAGTTATATCATCTTATTATTTATCAATTGATCATCTACAATAGGGATAAAATGTATTTTTCGAAAGATTTTAGCAATTTATGATCAATTAATTTGTAAAATAGCTTTGAAATTGTTTATTTTTGACTTTAATTGTATATCATTAGTTATTTCATGGAATAATTAGGTTAAGTATGAAATTTTTCATCTATTATATACTTAAACTGACTTGGCTAGTTATTTCATGAAATACCTACTTATTCTTTGAAATAACTGAATTTTACACTTTAACGGTAACATATACTGAATATGAGTTAAAGTGTTTGTAATTGCATGAGATGTGATCAGTGGTGTACACCTGACCTTTCCCAATCACCCTTGATTTTTTTCGATTTTTAATTGATAGAATGTCAAATTTAATTAAGTATTTGTTAATAATATATATTTAACTTTATTAATAAATTCTTATTATTTATTAATTAATTCTTATTATTTATTCAATAATTTATTTTTACTCGGTTTTTTTTGTATCCGACAATCGATCAGATAAAAAGAATATATTTGGTGGCGTATTTGGGTATGATACGAGAATGGAGGACTTTTGACCCTGGACCTCCATCTTGAAAAATTCCTCTGTGTGCCACTGGATGTAATAAATGTTATATTTATCTTGATTTTATTATGCGAAAATAGACGAAGGAACTGGATAATTCACATTTTTCCTGGATTTCTTTTTCTCATACTCATAGCTTTGTGTAATTGTGTACGATAATGCTTCGAAGTAAGTTTTCTTAAATATTTGACATGTATTTTATTTCTATGTACACACATGTGTTTATGCTTAAAATTTAAGAAGATTAAAAATTATTTTTAGATAATGATTAAGAATGCATCCCTTTTTGACTAATTTTCCCCATAAATATTATTGTCTATGGTAATATAATATACCTGATAAGTTAAATGAAATATTTCCAGGGAAAGTAAAATGTATAATTAAATTATATATATATAAAGAAATTGAATAAACAGAGTTTTCTCAAGTAGTTTTCTGGATTTTTTAAAAATTTTCTTTCCTTCACGAAATTGGTATAAATAGAAATTTGCAGTTTTAAATAACAAATGCTTTAACGATAAATAACTTACCATTAATTTAATTTTAATTTTTTTATATAATACATTCCTTAAGACATCTGAGAGAATTTTCGGAGTCTTTATTTTTTAAAAATGAATTATGTAAATATTAGTTATATATGGTTTTTGCAGAATAACGTAAAAATTTATTTTTAAGTTATATAGGAAGTATGCAAATGTTTTACATAATTCACAATTCAGACAAGTAATTTAAAGATAGAATATTTAACCTGGTTGCTATTTTGTTTCAAGTTAATAAGAATAAACTTCATTTTGACAGTTCTTTTTTTAAAGATATAGTAGTTTTCCGGGTAAAAATAGAGAAAAATTCAGTACGTTAAGTACTTACAAGGGAGTCCTTTTTAACTTGAAAGGAAACCTATGGTATAAGATATAATACAACAAAGGTTTCTTTCTTTACTAGAAAGAAACACAACGAAATATGGATAATACTTGAAGTGTTTATATACTAGTGAATGTGCTTAGGGTGTCTAAGAAACACTTGCGAATATACTTTATGCGCTTCAATGTGTGTTAAAAGCGCAGTGTAAAAAAATGACTTCTTTACGATAATTGTCCTGTCTCTGCAGTTATTTTTGACCTCCCATAGGGACGTCCCGCGTAGCCTTTTAGTGATTTTTTTGTATGAAAAACGGCTTATTAAAGCAGTTTGAAATCTACTAACACTGTCAGCTTTCTATTTTGCCGAAGAATTTTGAGCATTTTTTCCGTAACGTATAGTTGTCAAGGTCAAGTATACCCGAAGATCGCAACAAGGTAACTAAGTTCGGTTGTAAATCTTTTTCTTTTACCGGACGTTGTTTGACGTTTTTTAAATAAAGCTATTGATCTAGAAAGGAGCAACCAATAATTTAGAACAAAGAACTTTTCTCTTAGAGTATATTGTACCTAAATTCGTAGAATACCATATATTTTTATCGATTAGACTTGTTTAATAAACGTTCAGTTAAATAAAAAATTTTTTCTCTTTCACAGTAAGTTATGTATTGGAAATATTTTCTGTATTCGTTTTGTTTCTCAAGCTAAGAAGTTCAATAATTCACTGATTTGAGCGGAAAAGTGGTTGAAAAAAAAGTGTCTAAATCAGGGGTTCTTAACCCTGTACCCTCTTGCGCCAATGTGCCCGCGAAGTTATTTTTGTGTGCCCTTGACTATCCACTATACAGGGTGGTCCCGCATTCATGGTACAAACTTTAAATGTATGTACAGGACATTGTAACAATCATTTATTGTATAGGAATGTACGGCCACCAGTGATGTGGTAAGCACTAACACAAAAAGTAAGAGATGAAAGAAAAGACAAAGTGTTTATTGAAAGCATTGTTGACAAGTGTAATGTTTGCAATAACTATTCATAATAATACAGCACATGAGCTATGAAGTCCAGCTGCCGTGCACATTGCTGTACCAACCATTGGCAGTCGGAGAAGAAAGTCTGCCGGATTCAAAGCTTGTACTCGCTGAAAAAGGAGATGTAAGCGATTTTCGTTTAATACTCTACAAATGGTCTGATGACTCTCACTTACGTGATGAGCAACAGCTATTGTACTTGACTCGGGTCTACCATTCACAACGTTCAAGATACTTTGTTCCAGGCTTGGACTTCGTACAGCTCTTCATCAATCAGCATCATGTCTGGTGATGTGGAACGAACGTGTTTCAAGAAGTTGACGATGTAATCTCTGAAAAATTCTGTGATTCGGCATTTGTTAATCAGGAAACTGCGCGTGATACATTCGTAGCGTAGCTGAGCTCCCATCGTAGTCGTCAGCCCAATTGCGAATGAATCTACTGAGGATGGATCTACCTTACTGAGATGCATCATGTTTAACGGCGGCTGGACATTACTGCCCCCTACTTGTAACACAACCAACCGATAGCTCCATTTCTCTTTTCATTTATTTCTCCATTTTGCGCCTCCACCGCGTCTCTTGAACCCATCGATTCCCATACAATAAATGATTGTTACAATGTCTTGTATCTACCCTTAAAGTTTGTACCATGAATTCGGGACCACCCTGTATAATACTATATCAATATCAACCGTGGCCAAATCACGGTCCACCACGACTTTTCGCGTGGTCACGAGATTCATCATACTTTTAGAAATAAAATATAAGCCGAAAAATTATTGTACTGGCAACATTGTTTTGTTACCATTAGTACTGGTAACACTGTTTTATCTTATCAGTTGTTATTGTCGCTGAAGCCCTCGAGTTGAATCTTTTGCACATTAAGAATTTTCCAAGCGATTTAACTTTTAAAAGCCTCTTCCATTGAAGGTGAGATTTTAAATATTCAGACTGATATTGTATTACAATCGTGTGAACTTAATGAAAATATTTGGTTTCTAGCCGAAAATAAAAAGTACCCCCTTTTGAAAAAAGGAGCTTACAAATTAAAACCCTGTTTCGGTTCTAAATATTTATGTGAATCGTTGTTTTCAACAATTAACACAAAAAATCAACAATTAGATCTCCATCTTGAAACAATCTCGAAGACGCTGTAAGATTAGGAATATCATCTTATACGCCCGACTTTGAAAAATTAGAGAATAATATACAATGGCAAAAATTGCATTAAATGTAACTATTTTGAATTTCTTACTACGTTTTTAGTGTGGGATAATGTTTATGATGCTTATGATTGCAATAAAAAATATTAAGAATCGTTACACTTTTTTTAATAGCATCCACCATCAATTTCCTGTTTGTCAGATGTGCCCAGACGGGAAACAAGGTTTTGAGCCCCTGGCCCTGGCAAATATCTAATAACCGGCTCATATGTCTCTCACTGTTATTTTAATAGTGTTAGTTTTTATTTTGGTCATCGAATGCTTCCGGGAAACCCCATCCAAAAGCCTTAGAAGAATATATCCTTAAATAAAGTAGAAC
The DNA here is from genome assembly GCA_019973955.1 of Trichonephila inaurata madagascariensis. Classification (NCBI taxonomy): domain Eukaryota; kingdom Metazoa; phylum Arthropoda; class Arachnida; order Araneae; family Nephilidae; genus Trichonephila; species Trichonephila inaurata. The sequence continues at coordinate 221,060 of BMAV01020802.1, forward strand.
AAAAACTTTTTTAAAGTAGATCACAACCTGTTATAGGTACTTTTAGTAAAAACAATTAAAAATGCTGCATTTTTCATTGAACTTTTTTAAAAATAATATAAATGTTATTTACTCATCAATTAATATTCGATATTTTATCGGGCCTATCCGGAAATCTTCCACTAATCCTCCTGGGTAAAATTATTCTTTTTAATTGTGAGTTCAGTTGAAAACCTTTCTCGGTGAAGAAGACGAGATTTAGGCAAATGAGTACTTCTATTAAACGTTCACTTTATAGTAGACGATGATGGTCTATGGTTGATAATTGACGGTTGAAAGTTGAGATTAAATTGTGAATAAGATTACCACCGGAGGTCGTATAGTAAAGAAAGATAATTAAAGGGAATTCAAACGTAGGGGGGGGGGAGTCACAAGAGTACTCCAGTATTCGGACAAGTACTTTTATTTATATGTTGAATTAATCTTATACGATTGCTCTTCCGGGTTTAATATTGAGTAAGGTCCCTCCCTTTAATTGTGTTGGTTGATTAAGTAAAAAAGTAGTAAAAAATTGTGTTAAAGTGACTATGTGGTTGATATTTGTTCGAAACCCCAAACACTAACGTCCTCCGGGGCGTTATAAGGTATTATCTATCATTGCATTATATTTAGTAACTGGGATATGCGTTTGAATTTTTTTACACAAACTATCGAAGGCTATGCTATCTGCGTTAGTTGCTAGATATATTGAAGTATTAAATATTCTGCGTTAATTTGCTTCAATATTTTGTTTTTATTGCCACATACGTTGATGATTATGTTAAAATTAAATACGTTGTTCTAAATGGCAATATAAAATGTTTGCCTGTGGGAGAAACATCTACGTGTACTGCAAATTTGCAACCTAAAACTTGGGAGTTGTTCCTGCTTAAATCTAGACTTTAACACGTCGAATTTATTGATATGTCGGTAAGTTGTTCCTTTTTTTCATAGACAAATCTTCTCATTTATCCATTCATGATTGAAGCATGTGACTTTTAAGATTTTATTTTATCCTTAAAATATTTATAGATATTTTTACAAGCAAATTACCTTAAAGAACTCTATCTTTTATAAAAATTGAAATTTTACTAAAATTTTAGTGTTTTGGTTAAAAAAAATAATATTCACTTGCGGAACCCTTGTCAAAGTTCCACAGAACCCAGGTTGAAGACCAATGATCTAAGGTATGAATTAATTCGGACTATAAAATCAAAATATTACCAATCATACCTTTTACTAATATCTAGATAATTTTAGATTAGATTTATCTAAATCTCTTGATTCATGTCTTTTTCTTGATCATTTTATTTTCAGTTACCTTTAGCTGATGTCTTTATATACTGGTCTCACAAATATTTTACCGATTTACAAATTGACTGTATAACAGGAAATATGTTCATGTGATTGCGAAATAAACTTACAATAGCGATCCCAAATTTGTTTTTCCTCATGAATATTTCGTGATGATACCTGGGTTCTAATTGATCAATCATCTTTAAATGAATCCTTATGAATGAAGACCATGTAAATGGAGAATTATTGTATTTAAATAATAATAAACTGTATTCACACACACACACAAAGTACTGACACCAAGGCTATCATTGCTAATTTCAATTTAGTAAAGGATTTTCTTGTTTGCAGGTTAGATAAATAACAGTATTTGGTTAATAGTTTATATGTACAAACAGGATATCTGTTAAAAGTTTTTTAAAATTCTGTTAAAAATTCACCTTGCTTGTATAAAAAAAAGCAAGGAAATAAAAAATTTTAGGAAAATAAATAAGAATACACTCCCACACACCGATACTTCACATGAAACAGTGAAAAATTCCATATTTTATCGGATCAATAATATTTTCGAAGACCTTTCTGAATGGTTTCAACAAAATTATTATTATTTATGTAATGTATTATATAGTATTGAAATTTGCATATATAGACTTAAATATCTAAAGTGGTAATTGAAAGTCAAATGTGATATAAAAAAAGCACTGTAAATCTAACCTTATAAACATAAAAATGAATGAAGCAGTTTGATGGAAATATTTTATTATTCATCTAATTAAATGTTTTATAAAAATTTAACTTTTCGAAAAATTGATTGGGAAATGCAGGTTAAAAATATAGAATTAAAAAATTATCATCCAAACATTATATAATAATCATCTAATGCATATTAAATGCTAAAGGTGAATCATCTATAATTTTAGCATGCCTAGCCACTGATATCTATTTGGTATGCAAAACTAAATTAATAGTTGACATCTTATAATCAAGTTATCAATAGCTGATGAGAAAACCATCTTATTTAAAATAAGTATTCTCACAATCACACTTCTCAAACAGAATGGCATTCTAACACACGTAATTAAATTAAACTGTGAAACTGATTTTATTATCTCCTTTCATAAACGACACAATGCACACATCGAAGAACCGAAACTCTTCGAATAACCCTTTTAATGTAGTCATAGGGTGACTAGTTATTCCCAGTGAGATTTCTCATTACGCAAAGCTGACACTTTGAGGTTTTGGAACTCTCTGAAAAGCCCAGTTGAGACTTACCCTAGAAAGATAAGAGCTTTACACGTAATACTTTTACAGATAAGTCGTTAAATGAGTTTCATTAGTGACGTTTGAAAAGGAGTTAACAGGTTGAACTTAAATTCTGAGAGATTTGTGACTCACGTCAACTTCATCACGAATGCTAATTTGGTCATTTGAAACAAAAGCTAAATTCGTATTTTCTCGTATCCCAATGTTTATTTCGAAATATATTTCAAGCCAAGTCATTGGAGATGCTATTTTAAATTTTTATATTTAACCCTTAAGCCTTTAAATTAACCTTTAAATTTCTATTCTTTCTTTTCTTTTTTCTTCTTTCTATTTCTTAAATTTTTTCCTTTTTCTTTCTCTTTCTAATTAACCTTTAAATTTCTATGAAAAAATTATATCAGCTAGTTCTGAAGTAATAGTAAAAAAGAAAAATATATGTATAAAAAATTAAGCTGTTTTTTTAATTGAATTTCAGTCATTTTTTTTGTTTGTTGCAGAAGTGCAACATTGCGCAGTAGTGCTGTAAATTACAAAACTTTTTTTCATATGAGGATTTTGTTATTCGCATCATAAAATAATTAAATTTCTTATCTGGTAATTCATTTCGTCAATAAACAAGAGGAAGCATAAAATATAATGGATTCTTTTTAGAGCAAAAACACAGTTTTTGAGGCATCAGAGATTTTTATAATTGTTGTGATTTCTGGAAAAAATGTACTTCCATCTAATGACAAAATTAGCATGTATTTCGTTGCATTGATCTTTTTTTCTCAGATAAGTGATTTGCAGGTAATTAAAAAAAATTATTGAATCTGTTAAATTAAAATAAATCATATGTTGCAGAAATGCAAGTGGGAAGTTAAGGGTTAATGGCCATTATTCACATGGCATTAATTAAATTAAAAACATGTGGTCGTGGTAGCTTAGTGGTTATAGTCACAGACTCATATCCGGAGTATCGTGGGTGCCATTGAACACCCTTCGTGTAGAGGGGGCCGATATAGGCTAAATCTGTCAAGGCACAATGTCCTCCCGTTGGTGTGGCGAGAGAGTTAGGAGAGGGGGGTGTGCCAGCTGAGGTGTTGTCTTCGTCACTTGACCGAGGTTCAAAATTACGAGGTCCATCGCCAATAGTTCTTGTGTTTCTTTATAGTGCGAAGTTAATATAAGACTCATTCACTCGACTAAAAACACTAGGCATTCACTATTTCTGTAAGACCCTTTTAAAACTGGACAGAAATGTGATGGCGTTGTCTAGCACAGCATTCCCCACCCCCCTGGCTGCGGACCCGTACCGGACCGTGGATCAAATAATACCGGACCGTACAATGAGCATTAATTATTTCCATTTTAGTTATAGTGGTGTATTTTTCTCTTTGGTTTGTGTGACATTTTATAGAAATAACTTCATATTCCATTTTAAAACGCTTACTATTAATTTTGTGGTTTAACTGTAATTTGTTCTGCAGGAATATCTGAATTTTATTAGGAAATACAATTAAATTAAAATTATTAAATCAAGACAATCTCAAATAGAAATAATCAACTCCCCCCCCCCCCCACACACACACGGTAAAATTATCCAACATTGACCAGTCCGCGGAGATAAAAAGTTTGAAGAGTACTGGTCTCTATGTATATAAAGCACAGTGATCGCCAAACCATTGATCACGAGGGTAGATCACGTTAAAGCTAATGTTATTAAAACAAGCACAGAAAAAGACTCACAGAGAAATACAACTATATTCGGATGGTAGCCATCTACCATACCTACGCTCCCAACATTAAAAAACTTGATGATAAAAGTGTTTTATCCTTCTCATTAAAGTTAACAAGATTGATAAAAAAAAGTCTGTTATTCAATTTTTTTCTTATGTGCAGTTGAATTCTTTTTGTCATATATAGTTAAACTAAAATTATATAATTTTATATTTACTAGAAATGTAAGTTTATAGGCAATAAATAAATGTAAAATTTCTTAAAAGGGAGTAAGTAGTTCTTTTGGGGTTGGTAGTTCACAGAAGGATTTTGGCCATGTAAGAATAGTTGTCCTGGTTACGAACTCGGGACCGGAGTATTGCGGATGCCACTGAAAAACCATCGTGTCGAAGAGGCCGATGCACAGTAAATTTGTTGAGGCTCACAATGTTCTTACATTGGTGTGGTAGGGTAGTTAAGAGAGAGTGGTACCAATTCGGGTGACATCCTCGTCACTTGAGATCCGTTGTAAATAGCCCGCTTGTAGCTTTATAGAGAGACGTGAATAAAACTCTCTTTCTTTCTTACTAACAGTAGGATTTAAAAACGGTACGGTAGCACTGGTCTAGCACATAGTTATCTGAAATATTTCAGGATATTTTCTGTTACATTTACAGTAAATATAAACAAGTAGGTGAATACAAATAATTCAACTTTGGGAAAAGGACTATTTTTTTTTGTTGTTGTTGTTGCCTTGTATTATTAGACACCATTTATATATAATTTTTTATTAAACTTTTCATTTTTTAATAAAGTTTTGAATTCTGAGGCTCAATTAAATTTATTTCAAAGCATTACATTTTTATTACCTTGCAATTCTGAACTTTTAAGTGACACTTTGACATTTGTAATGAAAGAATAAAAATTTTTTTTCCTTTCGCATCAGTATAAAATCTTAAACTTTTCACTGAAATTATAAATTATTTTTATATTTAGAATGTATGACAGATTAGGGTAGTGCGGAAATTTTGAAAACTTCAAATTCCATATTTAATTGAGACAAATTGCCATAATTCTTCAATCGTGTGACGTACAAATATGACATATCATTCATTTAAAATTTCTTCAATGCTATACTAAAGTAGAGTTTATATCGCATGCAGTTAATAGAGTCGTAAATTCATTGATGCGTTAATCAAATTCTAGTTAA
>BMAV01020802.1:243104-259119 GCA_019973955.1 Trichonephila inaurata madagascariensis
GCATTTGTATTTCAATAAAGCTGTTCTGTTATACATTAAATTATATGATCTTATTATTTCAGTTATAAGAATATATATATTAAATAAATTTCTGAATAAGTTAGAAGAAAATTTTACTATTTTCTGTTACTCAGACATTCAAGATGGTTTAAATGTAATTTCTTAAAAAAACAAGTCAAAAATTAGTACAAAAATCTTCTCCTTGTTACATCTGAATTTTTCAAGATTTATTTGTTACACTAATGAAACGTCGAATCATATATATTATATAATATAATGTAGGTACTAATATAGTTCATATTTATTTAAAAGATTTTTGTAATTTTAATATGACTGAGAACTAATAAACTTTTTAAGTTTGACATGACGAATATTTTCAAGATAAATGATTATGTTTTAAAGTATGATCTTGTATTTTTGATTAGTTTCTTATTTATTTGAAAGATCATTTTATATTGTATATACACAAAATTACGTTAATAATTACTAATTTCCTAATTTCTTTATAACACATACTATTTTCAGTATTGAGTGTCAGTATGATTAATTTGATTAATTTATTTACTTGCTCATTCCTTACCAAATGTCTAATGGAATTTATGTATTACTTCATTTTATCAAAAGCTATTAAATTAATTAAATTATAATTGATTTCTTGGAATAGAAATATGAATTTCAAATTTGAAATCCAATATACTTTTCTTAATACTCTATTTATTTTGTAAATTCAAATGAATGGCACATATTTTCATTGGATTTTCGACTTCTAATCGACTTTGTGTATTTTTAAAAAAAGCAATTTAAAATAGATCTCATAAGTACTTCATAAATCAGTAGAATTTTTTTTCGAAAAATAAATGTCTTTTTTTTTTACAACACCTACACAGAATAAGAGGATCATTTTATTTTAATCCAGTTTGCGAGTTCTACCGAGAATTTGAAGATGCCAAAAAAACTACCCAAAAAAGAAACCAAGGCAAATAATCCTCTTAAGAACAACAAAAATGAATTTTCAAACGTAACGCATCTGCCAAAATTTATAAGATGCTGTAGAAATGGTAAATACCTTCAGGGACCTCTGACAATGTTTCAAAACTTTACGCAAGTTCAATAAATGCGCGTGGCAAGTGTTCTAAAATTCGCAGGAGAATTCCCTTTGTGATTTAATACATAAGGATTAACACTAAGCTACAAAACATACGCTTAAAGTGTGTAATACCACCATTTATTTTCCATCGGAATTATTCCACTTTTACTTCCTAAAAGAAAAATGCTCCTTTCAAACCGTTCAGGCCTTTTCCAGATACCATTAGCAAGTATAATGCAAAGCTCGTAAAATGGTATGAATAATTAGAATTTGATCTCTGAGGGTTTCTGAAATGCGTGTTTAAGTCGCTCAACACATTGATCGGATTATTTAATAAGAAGAAGAATTTAAAAGATGTAAATAACAGAATAGGGTGCATTTTTAGGGTTCTCCATTTTGAGAGTTAAAAAAAAAAGGTTTGTTTTTAACAACGGAAATTCCTTTTAAATTGTGATATGTAATTTTATGAGCAAAATATCATAATAAAATCTAAAAGGTTTTCAAATGTTTTCCCCTTTCCGATCACAAAGCATATTTTTACTTTAATCTTTGAAACGAAGATCTTTTAAGATGCAAATTGATGTGGAGTAATAAAAAAATAGGTTTTCAAAATAAGTTGTTTGAATATTATAAACGTATCAATAATTATGTTCCTTGTAATAAAGTGGCTTCATTCATTATTTCTAACAAGCGTCTGCTAAAGAAAAGCATAATATCATTATCGATGAAAAATATATTGAAAGTTTTAAAGCTTAATTATTGTTTCTCAGATTTATCGCAAATGAAAAAAAAAAATTAACTACGAATGACTTCTCTAATGGGTAATAATAATAATAATAATAGTTTATTTAGCACAAATTTCCCTGCTGCTTATAGTATAAAACTATAACAATAATTGTAACTGAATAAAACAGTTAGAAACAGGCGCGTTCTTTTTTCCTATCCAGTAAAATGTTCAAAGCTTAATTTAATAATCAAGGGATACTTTTAGGAAATTTATTAATGTCTTAAAAAAAATCTCTTACACAAAATCAGTGTTGTTTATTAGTTATATTTTGTTAATGCTAATTATATTAAAGACTAATTACATAAAACTTTATAAAATGTAAGAAAAATAGGAACATCTTTACATAGTTATTTGTGTGAGACATTTTATGTTAATATTATACTGATTTTTTTGTATTAGAATTTAGATAGTTTCAAGAGAAATATTCTCACTGCTTACCCAATGCTTTCCTGTCAGTATCATTATTCGGATGAATTAATATTTGTCTTTGAAAACTGCTGTGAAAAGCATAGTAAAAAAGTAATGCAAACATGTATTTTAAACTCCTTTTTTGCATCCATGTACCAATATTTTTTCAAGTATTAGTACGGTGTTATGTATTATGTTATGAGGAAATTGTCTTTTATTTTTATTTTTTTATTTAGAAAATATAGGAATATCCAAAATAGTATCTTCCATAACTGCTCACTCCTAACAGATTTAATACTTGAATAAACATTTTCAAATGGGCAATTTTTTGCTAAAATTAAATTTATTTCTGACTGTTCCTCGAGCTTCGAATTATTTCTAATTTATCATACATGCACAAAAAAGGATTTTTCCTTCGATTAGGTATTTAATAAAATTCTCCTTTTCAAATTTTCGCTATAGAGAAGGACCCATTCAAGAACTCGCTGCAACTATCAATATAGTTTTTTTAAAATTTTTTTTAATTCTTCTACTTCACACTTCTTATTTTTTTTACTTTACATTTTTTTTATCAGTGCAACGTTACTTTCCCTCCCACAACAGCAATCGGATTCTCCTGCTTCAAAACTTGGGTATTTTTTCGTTTGTTTTCACCGCAATGACTGCCTTTTTTTAATTTCCGTATCGCAGTTTTTTTTTTGTTTTTTTTCACAGTCTTGAATTTTTATTGGATTGTTTACACATTTTCGTAACATGTTGCTGAAGCCTGGAATTACCTCACATTTTTTGAATTATAATCAGAGGCCTGCACTTGTAAGATCGATGCTGCCATTTCTCTAAAGGTAATTTAAATAAGGTTAGAGAGACTCCAACGTAAGATACGAAATGTGTTATGATACACAAAATAGTTTTTCATCAGCAGTATTATACATTAAAATGAAACGGTCGAATAATTTTCAGAGAAAGGAATTTATAGCCAAAAGAGTATCATGCTTATAATTTAAAACATCGATACATTTTTATGTGTTTTCATCCTTATAGTTTATTTCATCATGTCTTACAAATTATCTATTCTTTATTTGAAAAAAAAAAGGTAATCAAGTTAAGGTATCCGACTACGTTCGGAACCGTGATTTTGCAAAAGCGTATAAATGGATAATATTTATGATATTTAGTGTCACTTAGAATAGAAAGTGTATATAAAATTGTTTTAAGAATAGTATTACAATAAAAAATGATTTAAGTACAATATTTTGACAAAAAAGGAACGTAGAATGACCCATTTTCAAAATATTCTCCTTTTGTGAAAAAGGCTTCTATTATAATAATATTTTGCCTGTATATATCTCAGACCTCTGTACAAAGGCTCAACTAGAATTTTTGAAATATATAACTTAGAAGTGGGTTTATCCATGTTTTACGACAACAGAGGGGAGAAATTTTAAGAAAAAAAACGCTAAAAATTATTTCAAATGGCCGTAACTCTGAAAATAATGTAAATTTTTCAAAAATCATAGTTGAGCCTCTGTACAGAGGTCTGAGCTATACACAAGCAAAATATTATTATAATAGAAGCATTTTTCACAAAAGGAGACCATTTTGAATAAAGGTTATTCTAAGTTAATTTTTTGCAGAAATATTCTATTTAAATAATTTTTTTTGTCAAAATGTCCTTAAAACAATTTTATACATGTATTCTAATTTAAGTGACACTAAATATCATGAAAATTATCCATTTATGCGCCTTTTTAAAATCACGGTTCTGAAAGTAGTCGGATACCTTAAGGGCATTTTTAAAAGTTTACTAAATTTTCTGTTTTTTAATTGCTATACTTTCCCTTGTGAGACATTTGATTGTTGCACATCAGGTAGTCTTTAAATATAATAAGAAACATAAGAGAATAATTATTTGCGATTTTTTAAAAAAATTAATCCTTTTTATATATATTGAATCAGTATGTTTGAATGCTTTTGATAACGTGCTTCTTTCTGTCAGCATTTTGGGTCAACTGCATATTATCTATATTATATCCATTATCCATGCATTGAAAATATTTCATATTTTTTTTCTCTTTTGTTGAATGTATATAACTCAACTTAGTAGAAAGAACCCTTTTCCTAACAAATGCTTCAAATTAAATCCATGTAGAGATGCAGGATGAAATTTATTTTTTATTTAATTGAATAGTTTTTGAGCAGCATGGGTTTAATTTTTAAAATAAGTTACAGTTTTTAGTAAACAGTTTTTTTAAATATTACATCATAAATAGAAAAGCCTTTACGAATGATACGGAGTATGATCTTTTTAAATGTGTCGTGAAACCAAATTATTTTATCTGTCTTCATAATAAATTTGTCAAAGGTATCACGTGTATGTTTGTAGATGCCTGTTTTGATAAAAAATGGTTGAAGAATATTAATTTCCTTAAATTAATAATACTCACTCACTTTTATAATAAAAATGACCACACTTTCTAAAAAAGTGTTTCGAATAAGACATAATTTGTTTTAACCCTTAAATGCATGATTTTTTGTTTTGAGCTCTAAAAAATCGCTTTTTATAGCAATGCAGTCATAGGCTAAGAAAAAATTTAAAAAAGTCCTGGTAATAGTATTTATTTCTTATTTCAAAAAAAAAAAAAAACCTGTAGATATTTGGCAACGTACAGTATTTCCCAAGAATCTGGCATATATCCAATAAATTTTCAAATGCAAAATCAAACATTGATATCTTACCTTACAACAGATGAGAAGTATTTTGTTTTTAATTTTGTAAATCCCCCTTTATAGTGAACTCGAAAATAGAAAATATCTCTTCATGAACACACTGAACTTTATCAACTACCACATTCAAATTAAAAAAAAAACTTACCAAAAATAATGTTGCTTTTCTTTCAAACATGATTTATTGTCTGTGGTTATCAATGTGTGATCGGAAAAGCACACACTGGAATGTGGAACATAAGTGGAACTGGAATGTAGACAATTGGCGACAATGTGCATTTAAGAAAACCAGGACATCATATACATTAAAAAAATAAATTTTTTAATTTTAGTATTAAAAAACAGTGCATATTTTTCTGAATCTAAAAATGTATAACACTTATATGTTCGTTGATAAAATAACCTTAAAATATGAAAAAAGTAATTGACAAAAATATAAACAAACGTTTAAAAATGTTTATTTTTTCACTTTTTCTCCAAAGCATAATTTTTTTGTTTTTAGGTACAGTTAAAAAAAAAAACTATTGCTCTATATGGTTCCAAATTTTGTATACTTCTATACAGGATAACTGTGCGTTTAGTGAACTTGCTTTTTTAGTCGAAGTAGTACATAGTTTCTTAAAAAATAGTTTGATGTATAAAAAAGGGGAAAAAATAAATTTTTTCAAAATTACAACATTTTATAATTTTTTAAAAGAAACTATCTTAATATTTTATTAAAAAAATAGGTTCAGTATATTTTATGCATTGTTTTATATATGTGCAAAAAATATTTTTCATATTTAAGAGATACTTAAAAAAAAAAATGGTACCTTAACGTAAGCATGCATTATGAGATCTCAAAAATTATGTCCAACTTAAATTGAACAGAAAAAAAAATTAAGTAAAAAATTATTTTTGTATTTCTAAAGAATGATTAAAATATATGTATTAGTACCACAAAAAAAATCTAAGCTCTATTGGAAATTTTTAAAGATGTATGTCCCATAAACAAAAAGAGTCTTATTTTTGGCATTTTACTCTTATGAGCATGTCCTGGTGCCCTTAAAGGTTAAAAGTTGTCAATTATAAATACTATTTACTCAATCAAATACAAATATAAAAAAAAAATGATGCATTTTTATTCTGTTTTTCGTCAACTTTATTAACCTAGTACTTCAAAGTTTTTTCGGGAGCTTCAATAGCCCATAATAAAGCCAAGGACTTATATTAATCAAAGAACTAAATTCTGTTCTTTAATGCTATAGCTTTCGAAAATAGTATCGTTTTAAGTTCTGATCAATGCTAATTTTTCTATTCCTAAAAATGATAAGTCCCAATATTTCTTTTCAGAGTGATGGAGGAAAATTCTTTTATCTGAGTGTCTCCCTGGCTGTAATGTATGACCACAAAAAATTAGATTCTTAAACATCAAGCATTTATTTTGTTAACATACAGAAATAACCGTCTTTCTCTTATCATTACTATGACTTATTTATATCCCAATCCTAGAAAAAGTCAAGATATTTTTATGATATATAAATTCCGTTTAGAATGAATGGCAAATAAAATATGAGCTTAATTTAGCAAAATATAGTAGATGATTGTATTCTGAAATCATATAAATTACAGGAAAGTATTATTTGCTTTCTTTTATCTTTTTTTAAAGAAAACCATACTTAAATTAATAATCGTAGAGGCAACCATAAGGAGATAATATGAAATTCAGATCCTTTTATTTTTTAGACAGGAATAACATATAGTCATAATTTTCATTGTAGCAACAAACAATTGTTATCTTTATCAATAACATAAAAATATGAACTATTTTGAGAAATTATTGTACTTTAAGAATAATGATAGATTATTGTTCAATTACAAAATATTTTATTTGTGTAGTGTGGTACATTTTAACAGTTGCATAAAATTATACTTATAGATAAAATAAAGACATAATTGAAGTTATAATTTTAAAAAAGAATATGCTAGAATTTACACATGCGCATAAGCATACGTTATAAAAGATAAATTGAGCATAATCGAAGTAATTACTCTAATAAAAAAATGTATAATACTCTGAAAGACGTTGAAAACTTAAAAAAAAGTAACCTATGATAATTTTAAGATCAGTCTGATGAATCCATTGTTTGAAGAATTACATATTCATATTCTTTCACAAATAAAACTCTAAAGTAACCTTAAGGTATCCGACTACGTTCGGGGAACGGTGATTTTAAAAAAGTGCATAAATAGATAATTGTCATGATATTTAGTGTCACTTAGATTAGAATACATGTAGAAAATTGTTTTAAGGACATTTTGACAAAAAATTTTTATTTAAATACAATAATTCGGCTAAAAATTAACTTAGAATATTAGAATAAACTTTATTCAAAATGTTCTCCTTTTGTGAAAAATGCTTCTATTGTACTAATATTTTGCCTGTATATAGCTCAGACCTCTCTACAGAGGCTCAACTAGAATTTTTGAAAAATTCACATTATTTTCAGAGTTACCACCAATTTAAATAATTATTGGCGTTTTTTTTCTTAAAATTGCTCCCCTCTGTTTTCATAAAATATGGATAAACCCACTTCTAAGTTATATATTTCAAAAAATCTAGTTGAGCCTCTGTACAGAGGTCTGATCTATATACAGGTATTATTATAATAGAAGCATTTCTCACAAAAGGAGAACATTTGGAAAAAAAATATTCTAAGTTATAGTTTTTTGCCGAAATATTGTATTGAAATATATTTTTTTTTGGCAAAATGTTCCTTAAAACAATTTTATACAAGTATTCTTATCTAAGTGACACTAAATATCATGACAATTATCCATTTATGCGCTTTTTTAAAATCCCGGTTCCGAACGTAGTCGGATACCTTAAGACTACAGAGTACCCTAAAAATTTCATTTTTACGAAAATTTTTTTTTTTCATTTTCTAGTGACCCGTATCATTGAGAAGCTTGCCACTAAATTTCAGATCTGTTAGCAAATTAGTTTTTAAGATATTTTTGAAGTTTTATGAGCTATGGTTTTGGTTTCGGTTCCATTTTAAAGCATTTTCCCTGTCTTAAATTGAATGAATTAAAAATATTTTTGAGCTTTTAGTTTGAAATGATTATTAATTCTAATTTTCATTACTAAAATAATATCTGCTTGATTATGTTTTGAGTTCTTTGAGTTCTCATAATTAATTAATTAAGATTAATTTCATGGTCAATTTTTGCATTAAAATAGTTTATATAACTTAAAAGCTTTATCATTAATCTTTTCCTGTAAAAGAAAATTCCATGGCAAATGCGTTCTGTAGTTGCTGTGTGAAACAATATTTCGAAGAGATAGAATACTGCTGAAAATGATATGTCTAAAAATCAGTTCTCTGCTGATTCTGCAATTACACTTCAGAATACAAGTATTCTGAATTCAAATGTTGCAGAAATAACTGAATCTTTCTTTAATGTACCAAACTGCATTATACTAAACATATTACAGTACTATATTTTAGTATTTTAAAGTCGTACGAGACAAGAGCTAAAATTTACTAAACTGCCCCAATTTAAAACCGAAAAAAATTAAACTTTATGAGCGAACCTGACTATTTTTAGCTTAAGTTAGTATCATTATTATTTTGCACATAAATGTTTTGTGTTTTAAAACTTTTTGAAAATATTAGGTTAAGATAAAGCTTAATAAACTGACGTCTTAACAAATGCTATCAATATTATGCAAAAATATTTTTTTGAATCAAAAATATTATTTTCAGTCATACTTAATTATAATAGTGTTTTAATACAGAACATACATTGGAAAATAACATATTAAAAATTACAGCTTTAAGGGCATTATAAGTTTTTATTTTATGACTTTACAAACCTTAAATGCGTTTTTCTCAGACTTTCAATTTTTTCCTGTTCAAGATAGAACCTTGAATTTTTTTTTGTATATATAACTTAAAATGACTAAAAAACTTTAAAAATTGAATATTTTATAAAAATTTGAAAAACTTCAAAAATTCTTAACTTTTAAAATTGTAAAATAATGGCTGGTCAGACTAACTTTTTACTTACAGAAACAGCCTAATAATATAATCTAAATATAAAACATCAATTATTTTTACTGTAACTGTCTCCAAAAAAATTTTTCAAAAAGGTTACCGTGTAGCCTTAAGGGGAAAAGTTAAGGTACTCAGAAGTTTGAATACGGTAAAAAAAAAAAAAACCATATCTATGTATCTCCATCTCTTAAAAACTATCTATTCTAAGAGGTCAAAATACGACACACTCACATATATAGTTAATATATTATATTCTCCTTAAAAACTATACTGTACATTAAAAACTCCCAAACATCGAGTTTTTAATCCACAGTATTGTTTTTTAAAGAATATATAATGTATATATGAAATCACAAAGAGCTGATCACCTTTGTTTATTATGTCATGAAAGTCTGGTCATTAATTCGTTTTTCTAAGGTTTAACCAAACTAAAAGAAATGCTTGTTTTTTTAATCATCCGAATTCAAATTATCATAAATTAATACAACATAAGAGAGTAATCATTTTATTTCCTTCGGGGATATAAAATATAATAGCTTCAGAGAAGTAATAAAAAATTAGAATATTCTACCTCCACCACACACACACAGTATCTCCTAAATTTATTCCTATATTAAATTTTTATGGTAACAATTCAATAACTACAGACAGGATGTACTGTATTTCTTGTTTATACTTCGAGAAACATGAAAAATTGACTTCTTAGTGATTTTTCTTTGTGAATCTTATGATAAACACCATTGATATCTGAAATTGACTTTAGTACGGATAGCTTTTGCTTTTTTCGTTTTTTTTTGCTCTGTTTTGAAAGGTGTTTTGTTTTTGAAAGGTATGAAAGAGATTAATCTCATTTCCGAGATTTCTAATTGCGTTTGCAAAATCAATTCAAGTGCTTTCTTTCTTTCTAAAACCATTTTCATTAACCTATGCTTAAGAGAAAATCTTATAATTCTGCAAATTTCTAAGCTTGAGATATATCTTGTACACTTGCTAGAAAAAATCTGCGTTCAGCCCTTAACAAATAATACATCAAAGATAAAATTTAATAGAGATATAATTTTTTTTTTCTAACAAAATTTCCTGAATTTGTTTACTATTAATTTAATATTGAACTTGCAAAAATTCGTTAACTTTGAATCAAAATTACGTAAGATATATATATATATATATAACGGGAGTTTTGTATCAAAACACACAAATAGTAGGCAGAAAAAGTGTGCTTTCACTATTCGAATATTCTTGATTCCTGGAATCTTTATCAACATTCGTTATAGGTTGACAGAATTTGTGCATTCAGTTATCAAGTAAAATAGCTTTAGAAAGTTGTGACGCAATAATTTTTACGTTTTTGTGAGACACAAAGCAATTCACGGACATGGAAATTAATATCAGTGAGTGTAAAATCATTGTGAAAATGGGTAAAGATGAAAAAAGTCGTCGGGATGTAGCCAAATCTGTTGGACGGTAGTATTCATCTATCCAGCGAGTTATTAATAACTTTAAATCAACTTTATACTACATTCAAACCTCCTTTAGGTTGCCCATCTAAACTCACAATCAGAGAAAATCGAAGTATGATATCCTTGGCGAAAAAAAATCCGCGTTTGACTGTAACTTAAATAGGAACAGGCATTCACAAGAAGTTTAACGAAAGCATTTGTGCAGATACTAAAAGAGAAATCTTGAAAAAGGCCAGATACCGTAGTCAAGCGGCTTGCACAAAGCCTTATATTTCAAGGACCAACCAGATTAAACGGATAACCACTGCAAAAGAGCATATACATAAGCCTCCGGAACTCTGGAGTGGCTGTGGTAGCCGAGTGGTATAGGTATTGGATCGTGGCTTGCCTTGTCACGAGTTCGAGCACAGTGCCACTAAAGACCCGCTGTGTAGGGCAGCGATGCACGTTGGTTAGGAGAGGGGGTGCCAGCTCATGTGTTGTCCATGTCACTTGACCCTGGTTCAAAATTACGTGGTCCGTCGCCAAAAGCCCTCGTGTAGCTGAACATTGCGACGTTAATATTCAATCAATCAACCGGAACTCTGGAGGTTTGGGATATTCTCCGATGAGAGCAAATTTTGCATCTTCTGCGTAAAAAGTCGTAAATTGGTATGGAGGAAACCTTGTACAGCGTTTCAAAAAGAGCATTTAGTACTAACGGTAAATCCCGGCGGCGGTGAAGTCATAGTGTGTGCGTGTATGGTGAACAATGGTGTTGGCAATTTGGAGTATATCGAATCAATTATGAACACATGACTTCCTTGATGTCCTAAAAAACAAGTTCAAGGGAAATGCCCCCAAACTCGGCCTTAGATCGTCGTTTCGTTTCGATCCTAAGCATACCGCTGAGATTATGAAGCTTTGGCTCTTGTATAATGTCCCAAATCAACTGCACACGTCTCCTGCAGTCACCTATAGAAAAACTATGAGATTTGCTGGAGCGTAGGATTCGTCAACACAATATATCTAGCAAGGATATGCTGAAGAGTGTTCTTAAGGACGAATGGGAGAAGATGAACGATGAAGAAACCACTCTAGACTTGTTAATTTAATACTGAAACCACTTCAGATGGTTTTCAAAAGATGGGGTTATCCAACCAGCTATTAAATAGCTCATTATCCTTTTTAAACATTTTTATAGTTACTGCTAAAGCAGTGAACGCAGACTCTGTACTTGTTTTTTTATCAGAATCGCTACAAACCTTCTTTATTTTAAAAGCTATGAAAGTAAACCGACTTTACTTTTGTTTTATTCTCAATACCTGAAATAAATTAAATAAAATATAATTAAAAAAATTCAAATTCCAGTTTTAAATTTGTTTTCGTTGTTTATGTAAGTAATAGTACGTGAACGCAGACTTTTTCCAGCAAGTGTATATAGATGTGGAGGCCATTGCAACCGGGAGTGGTAATGGCCGCGAGCTCGTGATTGGCAATTTTTTCAATTGAGTCATGGAATTAAGTCTTGGTGCCTCTAAGTCCCGTATGCATCATAAATTGGGACGGCAATCAAAGGAAAAATCGCCTCTGTTCATTTCATCGTCGCAGGCTAATTCTCTAGAGCTGGTTCGTGTTAGGAAACTTTGACAGGCTTCAAAGCTGGGTTAGATTTTACCGCGGTTGCTCTCTAAGCGATTTTATCTATGTTTACAAACTATTTTGTGTTTGGATGTATTTCATCTCTTACGATGGATAAAATTAAGAAAATTTAATGGATTTCTCAGATTATCAGCGACGGAAACTCGCAATTAAGAAACCGGATTTAAAATTATATTGGTGAAATGTGAAATTTTAAATCGGTTGTTTGCTTTTTCTTAATCATGGTTTCTTAGGGTTTCATATTCCGGCTTTGTTAACGATGAATACAGCGTTATGGAACCATCAGTTAGATGGACTGATGCACGCTAAATCTGGCAAGGCTTAAAAGCTATATTGATGTGGTGCGAAAATTTGTACAATTTGTAGTGTTGTGACGGGCTCACGCATCTTTTCTGTAACATAACCTCTGGGTTCTTTGACGGCCAAGATTAATGGCAAATCTTTTCCAACCCAAATCCAAGAAGTGAAATGCAGTGTAGATGCAAATAAGATAGTCTTTAAAAGAACAGTAGTAAGCGGGATGGCAATTTAGAGAAAGTTTTGTTTGGAAAAGATAGAAGTGTAATTTGACGACCTACCCAAGATTCACGGATATCTAGCCATTACTACAAGGTGCATACTATTGCACGCGAGCCCAACAGCCTACCTGAAGGTGATTGAACCGTTTCGGAATTCAAGGTAGGACAGATTATTTGAAATCAGTATTCGTAATATTAGGATTGAAAGTAGGTAGATAATATAATTATTTAGATAAGTGATCCAATTGCGCGATCTGTTTTAGCTACGGCTACGTGTTTTGGTTTATTCTCACTTAATATAAGTTTGTTCAATATATTAGAAATTTAAGTTAAACTCTTAATAAAGTCATATTAAGAATTCTAAAATGTCTATTCATTTCGAGAACCTCACACCTCTAATTCACACCGAAGACCCACAAAGATATGGTCACCAAAGATCGACCATATCACAGTGTGTGTGTGGGGGGGGGTACAGACTTGGATATTCTTCTCATCACTCAACAATGGTGTAAAATTATGAGGATCGTTGCCAATAGCCATCGTGGTGCTTTTAACTGCGGCATCAGTAAATAACTAACCAATCAGTCAATAACCGGACGTACTTTATTTGATACTTATAGCAAGTAAGAACGTTTTGTTATAATATATAGTCGAACGAATAGCTCTTTGTTTATTGACACTTACGTAATAAATTACTAACTCCCTTTTGAGCTTTTCCAAAAATAATTGAAAACCAGATCGAGAATTTTCGGGGCTTTATCCGCTGAGAAAGGGCTCTTGTAATGAAAAAAAAATAGAATAAACAAAGAATTGTTCGACTCCAGACAGGTATTCATACTGAACTTAATATATATTACCACGATACACACACACACAAGAAAATAGAATACTACAAAAAGTAAAACAATACCTAGAACAAGTTTAGTTGTTTGAATCAGCTAAATGAGCATTTGTTAGTTCATCTTTTTTCTCCGGATTTTATTATTTATTTATTTAGTCGGGATTTTATTGCTAAGAATGCGAAGTTGGATCTCAAGGGGATGATATGAAAAATTAATTCTATGCTCAATTTCATTGGGTGGGTAGCACAAGTTAGATTGCTGTTTAATAAAATTTCTAGTAATATAAAATGAACAGCCGTACTATAAAAGTAATATATAAAACAGCCATACTAAGAAAAAAGAATTTTCGTGTGAGTAGGAAATTTCGATTGGAAAGGAGGAAGCAGAACATTATTAAACTTTACAAGTGCAGATGAGTCATGAATGCAACCGATCCTGTGAGTTCTGAATACGACAGGTAACTCTTCTTTTCTCATCCCACTCCACAAAGCAAGGGATATTTTCAGATTTTAACGATTCTGTTGCATTTGATGACGGACTGCCTATCGGTGCAACAGAAGTTCAGGAATTTGTTGATATTTTGGAGCCAATGAATAGCAATTTTGATGCAGAAATTGATAATGAAACTTTTATCATAACTGTTACATTTTCTAATGCTTTACATTGTTTGGGGAAGCTGTGAAAAAATACCTCAAGCAGCAGGATGTAATTGACGCAGTATTTTCTTCCATGCATAAAGTTGAAAGATAATTTTTCGAGACAGGAATTAAAAAGATTTTCAAACATCTATTAGTCACTATTTTAAAATTTCTAATTAACTGGTGCGTAATAAGTCACTAATAGTATTTTTATAGTGATTTCTAAATATGGATATTTTTTATGTAGTTGCTTATTGTAGAATTTCCGCGAAAGGTAAATGCCAAAAATGTTCATTTTGTTTGGACACCAATATAACGAATAACCTCGAGTTAACGAACAAAATGTTTGATCCCAATGAATTCGTTAAATCGGGGCTCGACTGTACTATATTTTTTTTATACAATGCATCCAAAAATAAACTGTAACTCGTAATAAACTCGTTAAATGCGCATACATTTACGAGACGATACTTTCACGAATTGCAGACAAACCATTCCTTGAAATTATTTTCAAAACGAACTTTCAACTTTGGGGGGAAAAATTAATCACGAAATACCAATAGTCATGTAGGAGCCATCAGAGCGTACTGCAGATTCGCCAGCAGAACGAAAAGCAGAAAATTACACACGACACCGACCCGATATGAATTCAAACTCTTTTTATTTGTTGAAAAAACCAACAGGAGGTAGTTCACGCGAAGCGATCGTCTCACATATCTTGAGAAATTAATGTAATTACTAAGGCTTTTCTTTGTATGTAAAAAAAAACATCATAAGCTGATGTTAGAAGTTATGATCGAAGAAATTTCTCATGCCCTTGAAAAAGGCAAAATTAATTGTAATATTCTTCAAGGAAACATACAGGAGTTTTTTCCAGACACCATATATCAGATCCAGTTGCTTTTATTTTTCTAGTATTTGTTTTTACTCAGGATATACTTCCCTGCATTTTTTTTGCTTATTTAAAATTACAGATTTAATTTTGTACATTAAGGTATCCAAACATGTTGAAAATGACCAAATTCGGTCAAAAAAGATTTTTTATTTTTTTTTTATTTTATTGAATAGAGGAATCTTTTGGTTCGCAAAACGTAATTTGTTTTGTTTCTACGTTAGAGGCCAAGTTACGATAAATTTTATAAAATTAGAAAAAAAAACAGAAGTGGATCTTTGATCTACTAGAAGTGGGTATTTAAATGGCTTGAAAATCACCATGGCGAGTCTGATAACTCAAAATTTTTTTGCAAATGTATTTATATAAAACGTTTTGAGCCCGATATTTATATTGTTTTCTAGAGAATGTACTAAAAAATATTTCTTAGTGTATGAATATTTATTGAGTTATGACCTTTTATTTAAATAATGGTCTCATGAGGAATGTCCCATTTCTTATGATGTTTACACAATCAGCTCTAAAATTTTAAATTTTAATAAAACTCAACAATTTTAGTGCATTCCCTGGATAAAGACATCTACTTTGTTTTAGCAATACTTTTATTAGTATAAGTTTATTACTTGTTTCTCTAATTACTTTGAAGTTTTTGAAAAATATTGCTAAATTTTTACTTATAACTGTTATTTTTGTAAAATTTAGATATTTTAAAAAGAAATATTTTTAGTCAAATATTAGTATTTTTTGGTATTGATTCCTAAAAAAGCATTTTTAATGTTTAAATATTCCATTTTTTAAAAAAGTACTCCAAATATGTTCAGATACGACTACGTTCGGAGCCATGATTTTGCAAAAGCGTATAGCTGGATAATATTGATATTTAGTGTCACTTAGATTAGAAAATGTATATAAAATTGTTTTAAGAATATTATTACAATAAAAAATTATTTAAGTACACTATTTTGACAAAAAATGAAC